>OZ022253.1:1097286-1116442 GCA_963978915.1 Caenorhabditis parvicauda
CTTGCAGTTGAATGCCTTTTCGAAATCCTCTGATTGTGTGCACTGGCCGTTTTACTCTAACGTGGTCAGGACTGTGAATTGTAGCTTTCGCCTGAATTAAGTAGGATTTAGGGAAAGTCTAAGCACATCGCAGTGTATCTTCAGCTACATACTCCTGAAGTGGGCGGGGCCACTGAGGATGGTAGGTCAAAAATCGCTTACTCACAGAATTATCGAAGCGAGACACCACGGTGTACCAAGATAAAAAAAAGGCGCGAATCAGTCGACCGCAATCAATAGATTCAATTTTCCGCACTGGACGACCGCTTTGCAGCCATCTATTGATATTTTTCCATATATTCCGCTCAATTTTAGTCCTTATTGATCAGGAAAATGGTTTTATAAGTTATTGTAAGATTTTTTGAGGAGACGAAAATGTAGTCAAGCTCTCGATTTGAAAATTTTGCAATTATTGACCGACCATCATTGGTTGGTCCCGCCCTCGTTACGCCCACTTTTGGAATGGCCAGAAGTGACACACTGTACATTGGTGATGGTAATCGTATAATATCGAAACTACATAGATACCTCTGAGCAGTAGGAAGCTGCGTATGCGTAAAAGTACATTTGTAGTCCGTTTTTTATTCTTGGTATATCTGAGGGCTGAAATGATTCTTATAGGGAGAGAGGAGAGCGATGAGAGGGGGAGAGAGAGAGAGGGAGAGAGCGAGAGAAGAGAGAGACGGGAGAGAGAGAAGAGAGAGAGAGAGAGGGAGGGGGGAGAGAAAGAGAGAGAAGAGAGAGAGAGAGAGAGACGGAGAGAGAGAATGAGAGAGAGAGAGAAGAGAGAGAGAGACGGGAGAGAGAGAGAATGAGAGAGAGAGAAGAGAGAGGAGAGAGGGGAAGAGATAGAGAGAACCTCATTCTCAAAGTCCTTCTTGAAAACTTGAAGAGTTCTCACGAAGGAAGTGGAATCTGCTCCATCTTCCTCTACAGTCCTGGTGAGGTCGTACGTCTAAACTTTTTTTGTAAGCTTTTAAAATCACCCGGGCGTGAGGGCACTGCACACTGCGGTTCAGAGTGAGATAGCCGCTCTGCAATCGCTTTGCGAGACCCTCTGTGGAGCGCATTTACCTTACTTTTTTTTAAATGTTTCAACTTATTTTCCTTTTTCATTTCTATAAAAGATACGAACTGTTCCCAAGGTTGGGTTCACTTTGTCAATCTGGGATAAAGAAGGATAGGAAAAATGAAATTTTTAAAACCTATAACCAGCGCCCCGCCCACTTTTCAACTGTGTTTATCTCTAGAAAATCGATATTCTCATCTCATCTGCATACTATGTTTTCCTCACTTGGCCCGTGTTCATCAGGCCATAGTCCAGCCCAAAAGTAAAATTTCTTCAGGCTGAAGGCGTAGAAAATAAAAATTGTTTTTTTTTTGAAAAAGTTTTGAAAAATCGTCAAAAATGGCTTGAAAGACGCCTAAATGCGCAGAATTTTTATTTCCTCTGTCATTCAATGTTTTTTTTGAAACAGATGTGATAAGTGAAAACCTAACGAAATTTTTTCAAAAGAATCACTTTGAATCTTTCCGTCCTCGGCCTGAGAAATTTTACTTTTGGGCTGGACTATGGCCCAATGAACACGCGCCAAGTGAAGGAAATGCAGTGTAGAGATGAGAAAAAGGACATTCACAAAGTTCCCGAACTTTGATTGAGTTTGCTAAGAGAATAGAAAGAATTTAAAAAAACAACTAAAAGTTTGTACCGGTAATTTCTGACCACTCACAATCTGATACTCCTTTGCAACTTTCTTATTATGCTCTGCAATACACTTAAAGTCGACGAATTTTTTGACGAATTCTTTTGTTTCTCTGTAGTAGTCATCAGGGCTTACAAAACCGGTGTGCATTAACTCATGACCGACCATCGTAGCTATAGCACCATACTGAAAATCGGAATTGTTTGGGGGGGGGAGAGAGAGAGAGAGAGAGAGAGAGAGAGAGAGAGAGAGAGAGAGAGAGAGAGAGAGAGAGAGAGAGAGAGAGAGAGAGAGGGAGAGAGAGAGGAAAGAGAGAGAAGGAGAGAGAGAGGGGGGGAAAGAGAGAGAGAGAGAGAGAGAGAGAGAGAGAGAGAGAGAGAGAGAGAGAGAGAGAGAGAGAGACTTACCGATCTTGCTTTAGATGATTTGGTGAACGGTCGCACCATGGTTAACGGAAGAATGACCCTTGTTTGCTATAAATAAATTTTTAACAATTTTCTGCCCACATAGCCCCGCCCACTTTTTGCGAGACGTTTTTACTTCAAACAACTTTCTCAGTTGTGATGAAGAACGGTAACGTTTTTCCCTGGGTTTTAGTTTTTGCGCGACGCGGTCAAGCGTAACGTGGGCTAAAACTTACCAAATTGAACGCATTATACATCAACATCGAATAGAGTTCATAGATAGTAGAATAGTGTAAGTGATGATCATCGGCTGCTCGACGGAACATGTAAACGACTCTGTTGTAAATTTCCGAATGTTCGCTGAAGAATTTTTTGAACTACAGTAACTTGAATTTGATCTACTCAATCGATAGCCCCGCCCCCTTTTTCGCTTGACCTTTTCAACTGCGCTGTGTGCGATGTAAAGCCTCACTCTTCCTCCAAAAGTTCCATTTCTTTTTCGTACTGGGACACTTCTTCAAGTATATCTCTCAGAAAGATTGGTTCAATATCCTCGACAAACTTTGCCAGCCGATCCAGATACTCTGGTTGTTGCCATTTACTCTGAAAATTATCTTTCTATCTCTCTCTCTCTCTCTCTCTCTCTCTCTCTCTCTCTCTCTCAGTCTCTCTTTCTCTTCCCCCTCTCTCTCTCTCTGTCTCTCCGTCTCTCTCTCTCTCCCAATCTCTCTTTCTCTTCCCCTCTTTCTCTCTCTTTCTCTCTCTCTCTCTCTCAATCTCTCTCTCTCTCTCTCTCTCTCTCTCTCTCTCTCTCTCTCTCTCTCTCTCTTTCTCTCTCTCTCTCTCTCTCTCTCTCCCCCTCTCTCTCTCTCCCTCTCTCTCTCTCTCATTCTCATCATTACAGCTCTAATATCTTCCGCGAATTTCATCTTCAATCGCTTCACGATATCCAACGTAAACCATTCTGCTTCTACGAAATACTGATCTTTGAAGTAGTTCTTGACGTATGGAATCATTGCGACACCGTAGATCTGCAATTGAAATGAAACTTAAATTCAGAGTTAGAGAGAGAGAGAGAGAGAGAGAGAGAGAGAGAGAGAGAGAGAGAGAAAGAGAGAGAAAGAGAAAGAGAGAGACGAGAGAGAAGACTTACAAAAAACTCCAAATCACGTTCTCTTGAAAAGTGGGTGTCAAACAGCATTTCTCTCCACTTTCCGGATTTTTTCAATCTGAATCTCTTTCTCTTTACTTTCTCTCTCTCTCTCTCTCTCTCTCTCTCTCTCTCTCTCTTCCGATATGAAAATACTCACTCGTCCATAACTCCGCCTTTGGCACGAACTTCAGAATATACCTCACCCAAAGTTTTCCCAGTTCTCGTGTCCTGAAAGAAAGATTATTCCTGGATCTGAATTCTGAAACGACACATGCACACTGCTACGGTAAACGCGGTTCTGTCCTATTTTTCTCATCTCAACAAGCAAATTTCTTTCGCCAATTGCTTTTGAATAATTGCAAATAATGTAACTTTCCTTCTTAACTAGTTTTTTATCACGAATTTTGAAAAAAACGTCAGAGAAAAAAGTTTATTAACTGTAAGATCCGACACTTTTCTACTGCGCTTAGCGCGGTGTGCGGGACAATGGTAGATCAAATTTCAGTTACTGTAGTTGAAAGTTTTATTTTTCTTATCTTTTTTATCCCAGAGTCACTAATCGTAAAATGAGAAATGAGGGAGAGCACCTGCCACAGATCGGTGAAGAGCTCGACGTTTTTCGACGCGTTGTTCAAAACACATGAGAACGGTTTCAAACTGTTTTCATGACAAACCTAGAAAAGGACTGCCGATTACAGTTTCAACCCCAAACTGTTGAGAAAAAAAATGTCTTATGGAATCTCGAGCGCTTGCGTAGTAATACGGAGTCGAAAGCTTGCGTAGTAATACGGAGTCGAAAGCTTGCGTAGTAATACGGAGTCGAAAGCTTGCGTAGTAATACGGAGTCGAAAGCTTGCGTAGTAATACGGAGTCGTCAAAATACATCTTGATATATATTTCACATATATAGCCAGAAGCATGGCCGTTTTCAAACGCGCTCCGATCTCAAATCCGCAGAATGAGTACGGTAGGAAATGCAGTTGAACAGAGCAAGAGCTCAGGCACCTCCACGGATCGGGATTCCTCAGCTGTCGACGGTAGAAGAAACTGATTTTAGAATCTGTTTCGAAAATGATACTTCTGCACTTGAAAAAAAAACCCTCAATGAGACTGTTTTCACTGCTTCAGTCAAGGTTGAAACCATTGCTTTCGACAAAATTCGTCTTATTTTAGTCGATCCCAGAGGAAAAATCAGAAAGCAGTTCTACTGAAAAAATGATTCCGGTATCTATCGTTTTTTCGGCTCAGACTTACTTACTCAATAGCGGTGTGGCGGCGGTGTGGCGGCGGTGTGGCGGCAGTGTGGCGGCGGTGTGGCGGCGGTGTGGCGGCGTTTTCAGGTGAGAGACTCTACTTACTGTGTAACTCCAGATCAAATCGCTCAGTGATTCGAAGAAACTCTTTGATTTATCGGAGCAAACGTGCTTGAAAAAATCATCACAAGGGTCAATGTTGAAGTTCAAATTTCTGAATTTTAAATTAGAATTCAAATTTGAAAAAAAGTCACTTCTCCAGGTACTCCTTCACAATATCTTTCTGTCCGGACGTCGAGACAATAAAATTGAAGAAAAGGAAGAGAAATTGAAGCATATTTCCAGTGTTGAATTTGTTATTGCTTTTATACTAATTCGAATCACATCATTTTTAAATTATTCATTGATTTTGTGCGGGAAACGTCTGAGAATCGACTCTCTTTCACTTAGAATAAACAATTCTGATAGGATTCTGAGCCTCTGTTCCGAAGATACGAGTCTTCAAAGTCGACGTCGAGAATGGTCCCACTTCAACAGTCTTTAACTCGACTTCCCGAATAGTTCTGGATGAATGGCCAACAGAAATGGAATCAGCGTTGTCGGTTTCATAAATGACGAGAGTTTCGAACAGATCGAAGTCAAAAAAATTTCTGGTCAAAAATTGAAAAATCCGTGGGCTATAGCCCATGGATTTTTTCGATTTTGGGGTTCGGAAAAAATTGTTGAGATTTCAATTGGTATTGATTCTGATGTGTTTTAGATGCATAATATTCTTGTTTTCAAAAGATTCTGAGCCTCTGTTCTGAAGATACGAGTCTTCAAAGTCGACGTCGAGAATGGTCCCACTTCAACAGTCTTTAACTCGACTTCCCGAATAGTTCTGGATGAATGGCCAACAGAAATGGAATCAGCGTTGTCGGTTTCATAAATGACGAGAGTTTCGAACAGATCGAAGTCAAAAAAATTTCTGGTCAAAAATTGAAAAATCCGTGGGCTATAGCCCATGGATTTTTTCGATTTTGGGGTTCGGAAAAAATTGTTGAGATTTCACTTGGTATTGATTCTGATGTGTTTTAGATGCATAATATTCTTGTTTACAAAAGGTTCTGAGCCTCTGTTCCGAAGATACGAGTCTTCAAAGTCGACGTCGAGAATGGTCTCACTTCAACAGTCTATAACTCGATTTTCTAAATAGTTCTGGATGAATGGCCAACAGAAATGGAATCAGCGTTGTCGGTTTCATAAATGACGAGAGTTTCGAACAGATCGAAGTCAAAAAAATTTCTGGTCAAAAATTGAAAAATCCGTGGGCTATAGCCCATGGATTTTTTCGATTTTGGGGTTCGGAAAAAATTGTTGAGATTTCAATTGGTATTGATTCTGATGTGTTTTAGATGCATAATATTCTTGTTTTCAAAGGACGGTGAGCCTCTGTTCTGAAGATACGAGTCTTCAAAGTCGACGTCGAAAATGGATGAACTTTAACACCCCATAACTCGACTTCCCGAATAGTTCTGGGTGAATGGCCAACAGAAATGGAATCAGCGTTGTCGGTTTCATAAATGACGAGAGTTTCGAACAGATCGAAGTCAAAAAAACTTCTGGTCAAAAATTGAAAAATCCGTGGGCTATAGCCCATGGATTTTTTCGATTTTGGGGTTCGGAAAAAATTGTTGAGATTTCAATTGGTATCGATTCTGATGTGTTTTAGATGCATAATATTCTTGTTTACAAAAGATTCTGAGCCTCTGTTCTGAAGATACGAGTCTTCAAAGTCGACGTCGAGAATGGTCCCACTTCAACAGTCTATAACTCGATTTTCTGAATAGTTCTGGATGAATGGCCAACAGAAATGGAATCAGCATTGTCGGTTTCATAAATGACGAGAGTTTCAAACAGATTGAAGTCAAAAAAATTTCTGGTCAAAAATTGAAAAATCCGTGGGCTATAGCCCATGGATTTTTTCGATTTCGGGGTTCCAAAAAAATTGTTGAGATTTCAATAGGTATTCATTCTGATGTGTTTTAGATGCATAATATTCTTGTTTACAAAAGGTTCTTAGCCTCTGTTCTGAAGATACGAGTCTTCAAAATCGACGTCGAGAATGGTCCCACTTCAACAGTCTATAACTCGATTTTCTGAATAGTTCTGGATGAATGGCCAACAGAAATGGAATCAGCATTGTCGGTTTCATAAATGACGAGAGTTTCGAACAGATCGAAGTCAAAAAAATTTCGGGTCAAAAATTGAAAAATCCGTGGGCTATAGCCCATGGATTTTTTCGATTTTGGGGTTCGGAAAAAATTGTTGAGATTTCAATTGGTATTGATTCTGATGTGTTTTAGATGCATAATATTCTTGTTTTCAAAAGATTCTGAGCCTCTGTTCTGAAGATACGAGTCTTCAAAGTCGACGTCGAGAATGGTCCCACTTCAACAGTCTATAACTCGATTTTCTGAATAGTTCTGGATGAATGGCCAACAGAAATGGAATCAGCATTGTCGGTTTCATAAATGACGAGAGTTTCAAACAGATTGAAGTCAAAAAAATTTTGGGTCAAAAATTGAAAAATCCGTGGGCTATAGCCCATGGATTTTTTCGATTTTGGGGTTCGGAAAAAATTGTTGAGATTTCAATTGGTATCGATTTTGATGTGTTTTAGATGCATAATATTCTTGTTTACAAAAGGTTCTGAGCCTCTGTTCTGAAGATACGAGTCTTCAAAGTCGACGTCGAGAATGGTCCCACTTCAACAGTCTATAACTCGATTTTCTGAATAGTTCTGGATGAATGGCCAACAGAAATGGAATCAGCATTGTCGGTTTCATAAATGACGAGAGTTTCGAACAGATCGAAGTCAAAAAAATTTCGGGTCAAAAATTGAAAAATCCGTGGGCTATAGCCCATGGATTTTTTCGATTTTGGGGTTCGGAAAAAATTGTTGAGATTTCAATTGGTATTGATTCTGATGTGTTTTAGATGCATAATATTCTTGTTTTCAAAAGATTCTGAGCCTCTGTTCTGAAGATACGAGTCTTCAAAGTCGACGTCGAGAATGGTCCCACTTCAACAGTGGGGTCTATAACTCGATTTTCTGAATAGTTCTGGATGAATGGCCAACAGAAATGGAATCAGCATTGTCGGTTTCATAAATGACGAGAGTTTCAAACAGATCGAAGTCAAAAAATTTCTGGTCAAAAATTGAAAAATCCGTGGGCTATAGCCCATGGATTTTTTCGATTTTGGGGTTCGGAAAAAATTGTTGAGATTTCAATTGGTATTGATTCTGATGTGTTTTAGATGCATAATATTCTTGTTTTCAAAAGATTCTGAGCCTCTGTTCTGAAGATACGAGTCTTCAAAGTCGACGTCGAGAATGGTCCCACTTCAACAGTGGGGTCTATAACTCGATTTTCTGAATAGTTCTGGATGAATGGCCAACAGAAATGGAATCAGCATTGTCGGTTTCATAAATGACGAGAGTTTCAAACAGATCGAAGTCAAAAAATTTCTGGTCAAAAATTGAAAAATCCGTGGGCTATAGCCCATGGATTTTTTCGATTTTGGGGTTCGGAAAAAATTGTTGAGATTTCAATTGGTATTGATTCTGATGTGTTTTAGATGCATAATATTCTTGTTTTCAAAAGATTCTGAGCCTCTGTTCTGAAGATACGAGTCTTCAAAGTCGACGTCGAGAATGGTCCCACTTCAACAGTGGGGTCTATAACTCGATTTTCTGAATAGTTCTGGATGAATGGCCAACAGAAATGGAATCAGCATTGTCGGTTTCATAAATGACGAGAGTTTCGAACAGATCGAAGTCAAAAAAAATTCTGGTCAAAAATTGAAAAATCCGTGGGCTATAGCCCATGGATTTTTTCGATTTTGGGGTTCGGAAAAAATTGTTGAGATTTCAATTGGTATCGATTCTGATGTGTTTTAGATGCATAATATTCTTGTTTACAAAAGGTTCTGAGCCTCTGTTCTGAAGATACGAGTCTTCAAAGTCGACGTCGAGAATGGTCCCACTTCAACAGTCTATAACTCGATTTTCTGAATAGTTCTGGATGAATGGCCAACAGAAATGGAATCAGCATTGTCGGTTTCATAAATGACGAGAGTTTCAAACAGATTGAAGTCAAAAAAATTTTGGGTCAAAAATTGAAAAATCCGTGGGCTATAGCCCATGGATTTTTTCGATTTTGGGGTTCGGAAAAAATTGTTGAGATTTCAATTGGTATCGATTCTGATGTGTTTTAGATGCATAATATTCTTGTTTACAAAAGGTTCTGAGCCTCTGTTCTGAAGATACGAGTCTTCAAAGTCGACGTCGAGAATGGTCCCACTTCAACAGTCTATAACTCGATTTTCTGAATAGTTCTGGATGAATGGCCAACAGAAATGGAATCAGCATTGTCGGTTTCATAAATGACGAGAGTTTCGAACAGATCGAAGTCAAAAAAATTTCGGGTCAAAAATTGAAAAATCCGTGGGCTATAGCCCATGGATTTTTTCGATTTTGGGGTTCGGAAAAAATTGTTGAGATTTCAATTGGTATTGATTCTGATGTGTTTTAGATGCATAATATTCTTGTTTTCAAAAGATTCTGAGCCTCTGTTCTGAAGATACGAGTCTTCAAAGTCGACGTCGAGAATGGTCCCACTTCAACAGTCTATAACTCGATTTTCTGAATAGTTCTGGATGAATGGCCAACAGAAATGGAATCAGCATTGTCGGTTTCATAAATGACGAGAGTTTCAAACAGATCGAAGTCAAAAAATTTCTGGTCAAAAATTGAAAAATCCGTGGGCTATAGCCCATGGATTTTTTCGATTTTGGGGTTCGGAAAAAATTGTTGAGATTTCAATTGGTATTGATTCTGATGTGTTTTAGATGCATAATATTCTTGTTTTCAAAAGATTCTGAGCCTCTGTTCTGAAGATACGAGTCTTCAAAGTCGACGTCGAGAATGGTCCCACTTCAACAGTGGGGTCTATAACTCGATTTTCTGAATAGTTCTGGATGAATGGCCAACAGAAATGGAATCAGCATTGTCGGTTTCATAAATGACGAGAGTTTCAAACAGATCGAAGTCAAAAAATTTCTGGTCAAAAATTGAAAAATCCGTGGGCTATAGCCCATGGATTTTTTCGATTTTGGGGTTCGGAAAAAATTGTTGAGATTTCAATTGGTATTGATTCTGATGTGTTTTAGATGCATAATATTCTTGTTTTCAAAAGATTCTGAGCCTCTGTTCTGAAGATACGAGTCTTCAAAGTCGACGTCGAGAATGGTCCCACTTCAACAGTGGGGTCTATAACTCGATTTTCTGAATAGTTCTGGATGAATGGCCAACAGAAATGGAATCAGCATTGTCGGTTTCATAAATGACGAGAGTTTCGAACAGATCGAAGTCAAAAAAAATTCTGGTCAAAAATTGAAAAATCCGTGGGCTATAGCCCATGGATTTTTTCGATTTTGGGGTTCGGAAAAAATTGTTGAGATTTCAATTGGTATCGATTCTGATGTGTTTTAGATGCATAATATTCTTGTTTACAAAAGGTTCTGAGCCTCTGTTCTGAAGATACGAGTCTTCAAAGTCGACGTCGAGAATGGTCCCACTTCAACAGTCTATAACTCGATTTTCTGAATAGTTCTGGATGAATGGCCAACAGAAATGGAATCAGCATTGTCGGTTTCATAAATGACGAGAGTTTCAAACAGATTGAAGTCAAAAAAATTTTGGGTCAAAAATTGAAAAATCCGTGGGCTATAGCCCATGGATTTTTTCGATTTTGGGGTTCGGAAAAAATTGTTGAGATTTCAATTGGTATCGATTCTGATGTGTTTTAGATGCATAATATTCTTGTTTACAAAAGGTTCTGAGCCTCTGTTCTGAAGATACGAGTCTTCAAAGTCGACGTCGAGAATGGTCCCACTTCAACAGTCTATAACTCGATTTTCTGAATAGTTCTGGATGAATGGCCAACAGAAATGGAATCAGCATTGTCGGTTTCATAAATGACGAGAGTTTCGAACAGATCGAAGTCAAAAAAATTTCGGGTCAAAAATTGAAAAATCCGTGGGCTATAGCCCATGGATTTTTTCGATTTTGGGGTTCGGAAAAAATTGTTGAGATTTCAATTGGTATTGATTCTGATGTGTTTTAGATGCATAATATTCTTGTTTTCAAAAGATTCTGAGCCTCTGTTCTGAAGATACGAGTCTTCAAAGTCGACGTCGAGAATGGTCCCACTTCAACAGTCTATAACTCGATTTTCTGAATAGTTCTGGATGAATGGCCAACAGAAATGGAATCAGCATTGTCGGTTTCATAAATGACGAGAGTTTCAAACAGATCGAAGTCAAAAAATTTCTGGTCAAAAATTGAAAAATCCGTGGGCTATAGCCCATGGATTTTTTCGATTTTGGGGTTCGGAAAAAATTGTTGAGATTTCAATTGGTATTGATTCTGATGTGTTTTAGATGCATAATATTCTTGTTTTCAAAAGATTCTGAGCCTCTGTTCTGAAGATACGAGTCTTCAAAGTCGACGTCGAGAATGGTCCCACTTCAACAGTGGGGTCTATAACTCGATTTTCTGAATAGTTCTGGATGAATGGCCAACAGAAATGGAATCAGCATTGTCGGTTTCATAAATGACGAGAGTTTCGAACAGATCGAAGTCAAAAAAAATTCTGGTCAAAAATTGAAAAATCCGTGGGCTATAGCCCATGGATTTTTTCGATTTTGGGGTTCGGAAAAAATTGTTGAAATTTCAATTGGTATTGATTCTGATGTGTTTTAGATGAATAATATTCTTGTTTTCAAAAGATTCTGAGCCTCTGTTCTGAAGATACGAGTCTTCAAAGTCGACGTCGAGAATGGTCCCACTTCAACAGTGGGGTCTATAACTCGATTTTCTGAATAGTTCTGGATGAATGGCCAACAGAAATGGAATCAGCATTGTCGGTTTCATAAATGACGAGAGTTTCGAACAGATCGAAGTCAAAAAAAATTCTGGTCAAAAATTGAAAAATCCGTGGGCTATAGCCCATGGATTTTTTCGATTTTGGGGTTCGGAAAAAATTGTTGAAATTTCAATTGGTATTGATTCTGATGTGTTTTAGATGAATAATATTCTTGTTTTCAAAAGATTCTGAGCCTCTGTTCTGAAGATACGAGTCTTCAAAGTCGACGTCGAGAATGGTCCCACTTCAACAGTCTATAACTCGATTTTCTGAATAGTTCTGGATGAATGGCCAACAGAAATGGAATCAGCGTTGTCGGTTTCATAAATGACGAGAGTTTCGAACAGATCGAAGTCAAAAAATTTCTGGTCAAAAATTGAAAAATCCGTGGGCTATAGCCCATGGATTTTTTCGATTTTGGGGTTCGGAAAAAATTGTTGAGATTTCAATTGGTATTGATTCTGATGTGTTTTAGATGCATAATATTCTTGTTTTCAAAAGATTCTGAGCCTCTGTTCTGAAGATGCGAGTCTTCAAAGTCGACGTCGAGAATGGTCCCACTTCAACAGTCTATAACTCGATTTTCTGAATAGTTCTGGATGAATGGCCAACAGAAATGGAATCAGCTTTGTCGGTTTCATAAATGACGAGAGTTTCGAACAGATCGAAGTCAAAAAAATTTCTGGTCAAAAATTGAAAAATCCGTGGGCTATAGCCCATTGATTTTTTCGATTTTGGGGTTCGGAAAAAATTGTTGAGATTTCAGATGGTATTGATTCTGATGTGTTTTATATGCATAATATTCTTGTTTTCAAAAGATTCTGAGCCTCTGTTCTGAAGATACGAGTCTTCAAAGTCGACGTCGAAAATGGATGAACTTTAACACCCCATAACTCGACTTCCCGAATAGTTCTGGATAAATGGCCAACAGAAATGGAATCAGCGTTGTCGGTTTCATAAATGACGAGAGTTTCGAACAGATCGGAGTCAAAAAATTTCTGGTCAAAAATTGAAAAATCCGTGGGCTATAGCCCATGGATTTTTTCGATTTTGGGGTTCGGAAAAAATTGTTGAGATTTCAATTGGTATTGATTCTGATGTGTTTTAGATGCATAATATTCTTGTTTTCAAAAGATTCTGAGCCTCTGTTCTGAAGATACGAGTCTTCAAAGTCGACGTCGAAAATGGATGAACTTTAACACCCCATAACTCGACTTCCCGAATAGTTCTGGATGAATGGCCAACAGAAATGGAATCAGCGTTGTCGGTTTCATAAATGACGAGAGTTTCGAACAGATCGAAGTCAAAAAAATTTCTGGTCAAAAATTGAAAAATCCGTGGGCTATAGCCCATGGATTTTTTCGATTTTGGGGTTCGGAAAAAATTGTTGAGATTTCAATTGGTATTGATTCTGATGTGTTTTAGATGCATAATATTCTTGTTTTCAAAAGATTCTGAGCCTCTGTTCTGAAGATACGAGTCTTCAAAGTCGACGTCGAGAATGGTCCCACTTCAACAGTCTATAACTCGATTTTCTGAATAGTTCTGGATGAATGGCCAACAGAAATGGAATCAGCATTGTCGGTTTCATAAATGACGAGAGTTTCAAACAGATTGAAGTCAAAAAAATTTTGGGTCAAAAATTGAAAAATCCGTGGGCTATAGCCCATGGATTTTTTCGATTTTGGGGTTCGGAAAAAATTGTTGAGATTTCAATTGGTATTGATTCTGATGTGTTTTAGATGCATAATATTCTTGTTTTCAAAAGATTCTGAGCCTCTGTTCTGAAGATACGAGTCTTCAAAGTCGACGTCGAAAATGGATGAACTTTAACACCCCATAACTCGACTTCCCGAATAGTTCTGGATGAATGGCCAACAGAAATGGAATCAGCGTTGTCGGTTTCATAAATGACGAGAGTTTCGAACAGATCGAAGTCAAAAAAATTTCTGGTCAAAAATTGAAAAATCCGTGGGCTATAGCTCATGGATTTTTTCGATTTTGGGGTTCGGAAAAAATTGTTGAGATTTCAGATGGTATTGATTCTGATGTGTTTTAGATGCATAATATTCTTGTTTTCAAAGGACGGTGAGCCTCTGTTCTGAAGATACGAGTCTTCAAAGTCGACGTCGAAAATGGTCCCATTTCAACAGTCCATAACTCGACTTCCCGAATAGTTCTGGATGAATGGCCAACAGAAATGGAATCAGCGTTGTCAGTTTCATAAATGACGAGAGTTTCGAACAGATCGAAGTCAAAAAAATTTCTGGTCAAAAATTGAAAAATCCGTGGGCTATAGCCCATGGATTTTTTCGATTTTGGGGTTCGGAAAAAAATGTTGAGATTTCAGATGGTATTGATTCTGATGTGTTTTAGATGCATAATATTCTTGTTTTCAAAAGATTCTGAGCCTCTGTTCTGAAGATACGAGTCTTCAAAGTCGACGTCGAAAATGGTCCCATTTCAACAGTCCATAACTCGACTTCCCGAATAGTTCTGGATGAATGGCCAACAGAAATGGAATCAGCGTTGTCGGTTTCATAAATGACGAGAGTTTCGAACAGATCGGAGTCAGAAAAATTTCTGGTCAAAAATTGAAAAATCCGTGGGCTATAGCCCATGGATTTTTTCGATTTTGGGGTTCGGAAAAAAATGTTGAGATTTCAGATGGTATTGATTCTGATGTGTTTTAGATGCATAAGATTCTTGTTTTCAAAGGACGGTGAGCCTCTGTTCTGAAGATACGAGTCTTCAAAGTCGACGTTGAAAATGGTCCCATTTCAACAGTCCATAACTCGACTTCCCGAATAGTTCTGGATGAATGGCTAACAGACATGGAATCAGCATTGTCGGTTTCATGAATGACGAGAGTTTCGAACAGATCGGAGTCAGAAAAATTTCTGGTCAAAAATTGAAAAATCCGTGGGCTATAGCCCATGGATTTTTTCGATTTTGGGGTTCGGAAAAAATTGTTGAGATTTCAGATGGTATTGATTCTGATGTGTTTTAGATGCATAATATTCTTGTTTTCAAAGGACGGTGAGCCTCTGTTCTGAAGATACGAGTCTTCAAAGTCGACGTTGAAAATGGTCCCATTTCAACAGTCCATAACTCGACTTTCCGAATAGTTCTGGATGAATGGCCAACAGAAATGGAATCAGCATTGTCGGTTTCATAAATGACGAGAGTTTCGAACAGATCGAAGTCAAAAAAATTTCTGGTCAAAAATTCAAAATTAGTTCTACAGTTTTGTACACAAAAATTCATTCAAGGCACAATCAAAGAACCCGCGAAGTTTGAAATTCAAATGCATAGTCTAGACGTTGTGAATTTGCGCTTCTCGAGTGACACACGACGGTAGATGATTGAAGTGGTCGAGGACGTCGTCGGCGGTCGCGGCTCGCGTCGCGTCCGGTGCGGTCATGCGGAGCGTTTTCGATCGATGATTGACTGGTTGAAAGAAAGGTGATTGCTCTGGTGGTACGCTGAGAACAGATGATACTTTGTCGCAACCGGTAGACTTCTGCAAAATTTAGTTTCCGCGTTTTTTTGTAGATTTACGATGCAAATTAGCATTAGAGCGCATCTGCACAAACATTATTGTAGATTTAGGGACCAGTTTTGCAGTAGAGCATACTCGCACCGACTTCATTGTAGATTTACGAGGCAAATTAGCATTAGAGCGCATCTGCAGAAACATTATTGTAGATTTAGGGACCAGTTCTTCAGCAGAGCATACTCGCACCGACTTCATTGTAGATTTACGAGGCAAATTAGCATTAGAGCGCATCTGCACAAACATTATTGTAGATTTAGGGACCAGTTTTGCAGTAGAGCATACTCGCACCGACTTCATTGTAGATTTACGAGGCAAATTAGCATTAGAGCGCATCTGCACAAACATTATTGTAGATTTAGGAACCAGTTTTGCAGTAGAGCGTACTCGCATCGACTTTATTGTAGATTTACGAGGCAAATTAGCATAAGAGCGCATCTGCACAAACATTATTGTAGATTTACGGAGAAAATGCCAGTAAACAAAAAAACCTCAACAATATGCTGCAAGCGTACCGGCTTTCCTAGAAGGCATGGTGACGACTCCATAGCGTTGTAAAATGCTTCAAGTTCGTGAATCTGCAATTGTAAGGAATCGAAATCAAGAAAAATCTGGTTCTGAGCAATAACCTCCCCCCCGCCGATTACGGTACTCTTATGGAGACGTCAAAAATGGCTCAACTTTAACATCCCATAACTCGACTTCCCGAATAGTTCTGGATGAATGGCCAACAGAAATGGAATCAGCATTGTCGGTTTCATAAATGACGAGAGTTTCGAACAGATCGAAGTCAAAAAAATTTTGGGTCAAAAAGTGAAAAATCCGTGGGCTATAGCCCATGGATTTTTCCGATTTTGGGGTTCGGAAAAAAATGTTGAGATTCCGAATGATAATGATTTTGATGTGTTTGAGATGCTTAGTATTCTTGTTTCAACAGGATTCCGAGCCTCCGTTCTGAAGATACGAGTCTTCAAAGTCGACGTCGAAAATAGCTCAACTTTAACATCCCATAACTCGACTTCCCGAATAGTTCTGGATGAATGGCCAACAGAAATAGAATCAGCGTCGTTAGTTCTATGAATGACGAGAGTTTCAAACAGATCGGAGTCAAAAAATTTTGGGTCAAAAAGTGAAAAATCCGTGGGCTATAGCCCATGGATTTTTTCGATTTTGGGGTTCGGAAAAAAATGTTGAGATTCCGAATGATAATGATTTTGATGTGTTTGAGATGCTTAGTATTCTTGTATTAACAGGATTCTGAGCCTCCATTCTGAAGATACGAGTCTTCAAAGTCGACGTCGAAAATAGCTCAACTTTAACATCCCATAACTCGACTTCCCGAATAGTTCTGGATGAATGGCCAACAGAAATGGAATCAGCGTTGTTGGTTTCGTGAATGACGAGAATTTCGAACAGTTCGAAGTCAAAAAAATTTCGGGTCAAAAATTGAAAAATCCGTGGGCTATAGCCCATGGATTTTTTCGATTTTGAGGTCGGAAAAAATTGTTGAGACTTTGTTTCTTATTGCTTTTAACGTGTTTGAATTGCACAATATTCTTGTTTTAAGAAGATTCTGAGCTTTCGTTCTGAAGTTACAGGTCTTCAAAGTCGACGTCGAAAATGGCTCCACTTCAACAGTCTATAACTAGACTTTCCGAATAGTTCTGGGTGGATGGCCTACAGAAATGGAATCAGCGTTGTCGGTTTTATAAATGACGAGAGTTTCGAACAGATCAGAGTCAAAAAATTTTGGGTCAAAAAGTGAAAAATCCGTGGGCTATAGCCCATGGATTTTTTCGATTTTGAGGTACGGAAAAAAATGTTGAGATTCCAAATGATGTTAATTCTGATGTGTTTGAGATGCTTAGTATACTTATATTAACAGGATTCTGAGCCTCCGCTCTGAAGATACGAGTCTTCAAAGTCGACGTCGAAAATAGCTCAACTTTAACATCCCATAACTCGCCTTCACGAATAGTTCTGTATGAATGGCCGACAGAAATGGAATCAGCGTGGTTGGTTCTATGAATGACGAGAGTTTCAAACAGATCGGAGTCAAAAAATTTTGGGTCAAAAATTGAAAAATCCGTGGGCTATAGCCCATGTATTTTTTTCGATTTTGGGGTTCAGAAAAAATTGTTGAGATTCCAAATAATATTGATTCTGATGTGTTCGAAATGCGTAATATTCTTGTTTCAACAGGATTCTGAGCCTCCGTTCTGAAGATACGAGTCTTCAAAGTCGACGTCGAAAATAGCTCAACTTCAACATCCCATAACTCGACTTCCCGAATAGTTTTGGATGAATGGCCAACAGAAATGGAATCAGCGTCGTTGGTTCTATGAATGACGAGAGTGTCAAACAGATCGGAGTCAAAAAAATTTCGGGTCAAAAATTGAAAAATCCGTGGGCCCATGGATTTTTTCGATTTTGGGGTTCAGAAAAAATTGTTGAGATTCCAAATAATATTGATTCTGATGTGTTCGAAATGCGTAATATTCTTGTTTCAACAGGATTCTGAGCCTCCGTTCTGAAGATACGAGTCTTCAAAGTCGACGTCGAAAATAGCTCAACTTTAACATCCCATAACTCGACTTCTCGAATAGTTCTAGATGAATGGCCGACAGAAATGGAATCAGCGTTGTCGGTTTCATAAATGACGAGTTTCGAACAGATCGAAATCAAAAAAATTTCTGGTCAAAAATTCAAAATTAGTTCTACAGCTTTGTACACAAAAATTCATTCAAGGCACAATCAAAGAACCCGCGAAGTTTGAAATTCAAATGCATAGTCTAGACGTTGTGAATTTGCGCTTCTCGAGTGACACACGACGGTAGATGATTGAAGTGGTCGAGGACGTCGTCGGCGGTCGCGGCTCGCGTCGCGTCCGGTGCGGTCATGCGGAGCGTTTTCGATCGATGATTGACTGGTTGAAAGAAAGGTGATTGCTCTGGTGGTACGCTGAGGACAGATGATACTTTGTCGCAACCGGTAGTCTTCTGCAAAATTTAGTTTTTGTATATTTACGAGGCAAATTAGCATTAGAGCACATCTGATCAAGCATTATTGTAGAATTAGGGATCAGTTTTTCAGTTGAGCACACTCGCACCGACTTCATTGTAGATTTACGAGGCAAATTAGCATTAGAGCGCGTCTGCACAAACATTATTGTAGATTTGAGGACCAGTTTTGCAGTAGAGCATACTCGCACCGACTTCATTGTAGATTTACGAGGCAAATTAGCAGTAGAGCGCATCTGCACAGGCATTATTGTAGATTTAGGGACCAGTTTTGCAGTAGAGCATACTCGCACAGACTTCTTTGTAGATTTATGAGGCAAATTAGCATTAGAGCGCATCTGCACAAACATTATTGTAGATTTAGAGACCAGTTTTGCAGTAGAGCATACTCGCACAGACTTCATTGTAGATTTACGAGGCAAATTAGCATTAGAGCGTATCTGATCATACATTATTGTAGATTTAGGGACCAGTTTTGCAGTAGAGCATACTCGCACCGACTTCTTTGTAGATTTACGAGCTAGTTTAGCTCAAGAGCGCATCTGCACAGGCATTATTGTAGATTTACGAGGCAAATTAGCATTAGAGCGCAACTGCACAGGCATTCTTGTAGATTTACGGAGAAAATGCCAGTAAACAAAAAAACCTCAACAATATGCTGCAAGCGTACCGGCTTTCCTAGAAGGCATGGTGACGACTCCATAGCGTTGTAAAATGCTTCAAGTTCGTGAATCTGCAATTATTCGGAATCGAAATCAAGAAAAATCTGGTTCTGAGCAATAACCTCCCCCCCCGCCGATTACGGTACTCTTATGGAGACGTCAAAAATGGCTCAACTTTAACATCCCATAACTCGACTTCCCGAATAGTTCTGGATGAATGGCCAACAGAAATGGAATCAGCGTTGTCGGTTTCATCAATGGCGAGAGTTTCAAACAGATCGGAGTCAAAAATTTTCGGGTCAAAAATTGAAAAATCCGTGGGCTATAGCCCATGGATTTTTTCGATTTTGGGGTTCGGAAAAAATTGTTGAGATTTCAATTGGTATTGATTCTGA
>OZ022253.1:1116642-1134142 GCA_963978915.1 Caenorhabditis parvicauda
TCTTTATCTCTCTCTCTCTCTCTCTCTCTCTCTCTCTCTCTCTCTCTCTCTCTCTCTCTTTCTCTCTCTCTCTCCTCTCTCTCTCTCTCTCTCTTCTCTCTCTCTCTCCTCTCTCTCTCTCTCTTTCTCATTCTTCTTTTTTCAGATGCATTCATCTCACGCAAACTTCTACGTCAAAAATGAGCCTATGGACGACTGGACAGCCGACGCTCCAATTGCCACCGCCAGAAGTCCACTGGCACCATGCATCCGCATACTCCTACGTCAATCCGGTCTTCCAGCCCGGATTCAGCTTCAGGTGAGCCTATAGCCTAGGTCTATTGCCCAAACCTAACGCTCAATGGCGATAGGCTCAGGCGATAGACTTAGGCAATAGGCTCAGGCGATAGGCTCAGGCGATAGGCTCACGCGATAAGCTTAGGCGATAGGCTTAGGCGATAGACTTATGCGGTAGGCTTGGGCAATAGGCTCAGGCGATAGGCTTAGGCGATAGGCTCAGGCGATAGGCTTAGACGATAGGCTCAGGCATTAGGTTTGAACGATAGACTTAGGCAACAGGCTCAAGCGTAAGGCTCAGGCGACAGGCTCAGACGTTAGGCTTAGGCGTTAGGCTCAGGCGATAGGCTCAGGCGATAGACTTAGGCAGTAGGCTTAGACATAAGGCTAGACGATAGGCTCAGTCGATAGGCTCGCTTAGAGCTTTTGCTCAATAGGAAAAAAGAAGCTACTTATGAAAACGTCCGTTCCACATGAAGAGCTATGCAAGCTAATCGACTAATTAGAACTTTAATGAGAATGTGTGTGTGTGTATGCTCGGTATGGAATAGGATTAGTAGATGTCAGCACCGGCAACTATTTCTCGCTACGCTCTGGTCGCTCCTTTTTCTTCAAAAATGAAAATCATATAAGAAGACCTCAAGGGCACACTTCGCACACTAACTGGTAAGCGCAGTAGAAAAGTGTCGAATCGAGCAGTGAGAGGAGGCAACCAATAAGCAGCGAGCACAAACCCCGCCCCCTTCGTAAAGCCGAAATCGGAAAGTTCCACACATAAATTAAGATTAAGATTTGCGAGTTACTTTAGTTCCTGCAGATACGACTAGACAGTGTGATACTGTTGCAGTGGAAGATTTTCTCACGCCGTGCTACAAAGACGGGAGTGAGGAATTTGACAGAGGAGTTTGACGTAGTAGACAAATATTTTTTGCATCTGAGGACGTTCATATGGCAAATTGTAAAAGGCACCCTGGTGGACCGGCACCTCGGCACCATCAAGTCTGCCATGATGGGAGTGGTGCCGCGAACAGTGGTGCCACTTTTTGCGATTTGGCACCACTGTTCGGTGAGAGTGGTGCCGTGGTGCCAAACTGAAAAAGGCATCCCGGCGGACCGGCACCTCGGCACCACTGCGTCCTCTACACTAGGCATGGGCATATTGCCAAATTTTTTTTTGAAGTTCGAAATTTTTTGTGAATTCGATTCTGACGTCGTCGTCGACTTCATCGTCGGTGACGTCGTCGAAAAAAAATTTTTTTTGAATTCATGTCAGAATCTGAAATCCGATTCTTTTGAGAATCTGACATTCAAATTTCAGATTCTAAATTGAAATCACAAAAAAAAATTCGATTTTCAAAAAAAAATTTTTTGACAACGTCACCGACGATGTCTTCGACGATGACGTCAGAATCGAATGTCAGATTCTGAATCAACTTCACAAAAAATTTCAAATTTCGAAAAAAAAATTTTTTTCGACGACGTCACCGACGATGTAGTCGACAACGATGTCAGAATCGAATTTCAGATTCTGAATCGAATTCACAAAAAAAATTTCGAGTTTCAAAAAAAAAATTTGGCAATATGCCCATGCCTAGTGCCGAGGACGCAGTGGTGCCGAGGTGCCGGTCCGCCGGGGTGCCTTTTTCAGTTTGGCACCACGGCACCACTCTCACCGAACAGTGGTGCCAAATTACAAAAAGTGGCACCACTGTTCGTGGCACCACTCCCATCATGGCAGACTAGATGGTGCCGAGGTGCCGGTCCGCCAGGGTGCCTTTTACAATTTGCCATAATAAAGCGGGAACTTTAAGTACTATCAGGCTATATCTCGAGACATCTCGTCAATTCCAGCGGCGGGTCCGCGACTAATTCTGGTTGGATCGCTTTAACTGGAGAAACGATAGTATCTGTTCTTATCGTATTAACGTTATGTGTGATTGGGAAGACTACGTTTTTAAAGCGAACTTTTGACGTCATGTCGAAGATTCATTGTTTTAATTTTGAATAGAAACAATTCAAAGGTCAAACGAAAATTCTTGCCATCACTCTTACTTTTCACATCTAAAAACATTTTTGCAAAAAAAGGGAAAATAATTTAATATGACCTAAAACTACGAAGAAAATCGAAAACATAGAGTCTAATAGGACCAAAAAGAAAAATTTTTCCATCCGAGCACTCTTGAGAGGAAGATTTATGAGACGATTTCGGGGAATGACAACGACGGGGGGGGGGGGGGGGAGAAAAAAACATCTGAAATGTTTTATTGGCCATTTTTGGCCTCCTCTGGAGAACAATTGAATGGGGATCCTTTTGATTTTCGTTTCTTTCAGAACTAGAAGTGTTTACGATTGGAAAAAGCTTCAAAATATTAAATTTTAACTAGGGGTGAAAAAAAACTATTGAAAAAAACATCAAAAACAGTTATATTTGAAATAAAAATTGAAATTTAGAGCAGAGCTCGTAAAAAGATGAAAATAAAGAATGTTTTCCACAAATTCCGGAAGTCGAAACAAAAGACAAAAAGCTTTCCGCTTTGGCAAAACAGCAGCGGTCGGAACTTCTTAGAGGATTGGTACACCTTCACAAACGGTTCAGGTCCGAAATGATCGTCAGTCCGCATCATGCCGAGATCGATCCCTGGCAGTGGCCAGCGTGAGCGCAACGCTCTACCGACTGCGCCACGGGTCAACGGCACCGACTTTGTGTGACGCGCGCCCTTGTTGTTATTCGCACTGGTCGCGCACCTTGTACTTTCGCGCGTCGCAGTTTCGCGACACGGCTCGATGTGATAAAGTGAAATCTCTTATCATTGACCCACATACTCAGCTTTTTATACCTGTTTAGAAGCACTTTCTCTCTCCAGAGGCTTCTTGAAGATGACCCTTATACATCTTTTAGCCTACTCCACAGGCCTACTATCATGCTCCCTATTGGTACTTCAACTTGTCTACTTCCCTTATTTGATTTCAACATCTGAAGATGCTCACTTTCTTGTTATGCAGAAAATGAATGAGTTTAAGGTAAGAACTTTTAAAAATCAAAGAGTTAGAAGTACTTCTAGTGATGGGATACTCAAAAAACGAGATTGTCAAGTTTCCTTCTTGAGAGTTTTCATCCGAAAAACCGATGTTTCACAAAAACCGTGCCACCTTCAAATTTTTCAGCTCTTCGAAGCCGAAATCTCAACCAAACTCGACGTACTCCGCTTATCCCCACTCGCCAAACGTTCCGTCGGGGTTAAATGCCTCCCGGGTCGGCCTGGCCCTCCAGGGCAAGACGGGCGGGATGGTGAGCCCGGGGCGGCAGGACGTGACGGTCGTCGTGGACTAGACGCTAGAGACATCATCGAAGAGGAACAACAGAAACAGGAATGCATCGTCTGTCCTCAGGGCGAAGTAGGGCCTGTTGGGCCGCCCGGAGAGCCTGGAGACCAAGGTGACCCGGGCGCCAAGGGTGTTCCAGGTTGGTATTATTCATATTGTTATTCGCTTCAAATTTTATCAAATTTCACACAACTAGTGGCTATTCTCGTGAACCTTAGCGACGCGGTCACACAACGCGCTTCAGGAATTCCATCAAGCGATGGAATCGACGGAGAACAGGGACCAGAAGGAGAAGTCGGGCCTCAAGGACCACCAGGGCACGTTGGGCGGAAAGGGCCTGATGGAAAGTCAGCTCAGGGCGGGACCGGGCCGGCAGGGCCTAAGGGTGCACCGGGACCAGAAGGACGGGCTGGTTCTCAGGGACCGAGAGGGAAGGTTGGTCTTTCAACCTCTATCTTTCATTGAAACATTGCCAAAACTTCAGAGAAACTACATCTATGGACCGCCTGGGGCGATGGGACAAGCCGGACCGTCAGGGCTCGACGGCACGCCTGGAACACCTGGAGATCGTGGGCCGAAGGGGGTCATTGGAGAGAAAGGCAGTGATGTCGCGTTCTGTCCGTGCCCTATGGAGCTGCAGCTTTTGAAGCGAGCTCCTGCTGCTCCGGGAAGCCAGTCCGCACCACCAGCGGCGTCGTCGACGACGTCAACCGTAGTTCCGACGACTTCTACGACAATCTTCGAGGCTTCTCCGACGACGTCAGGAACTTCTACCACGACGTCAGCAGCTCCGACGACAAAAGTGGCTTCTACGACAACGTCAGCAGCTTCTACGACGACCTCGGAACCCCAAGTCACAATCCCGATCGACTACGACCTCGCCGAAAAGCCACGCTCTGGCATCTTCGCTCCTAACCTCGAAGACATCACTGCTGACATGGTCGACGTCCCAACCGAATTCGGATCGGATCAATCGTCCAACCTGGTTGAAAACGAGTACCAAAACGATGATGAAGAGTACGAAGCCGAAACTACCACTAGGTGAGTTGAAACTTTTGTAGAATACCGTAATCATCACGATTCAGGCGGTTCCGGTACATCACCAAGAAGCCTATCAGATGGGAATAAGTATGATTGTTGATTTTTATAGCTAATAAATTTCTTCTGGTATAATGTTCAGCTGAAAATGTGACCCAACTGAAAAACACTAAATGTGACCCAACTGAAAAACACTAAAAAACATTCGAAAATGAAAGCCGAGGTCGGAAAAGCGGTTGCGAAGCGGTTTTATTATTCTCTTCCTTTGCCGCAGTGTGCCACAGTGTTCGTATGGAAGATTTCCCTTTCACTTTCACCCTTACACATAGCTCTTTTTCATGCAATGCACCCCGATTAAGTTCCAATCGAGCGACCGCACGTACTACACTTCTGGTGTGTCACCATAACAACCAAGATGAGGGCCCGTTAAAGTCGGCCGGCGAAGCCCCTATGTAGTAATGCTGCTGCCCGCCGAGAAACTTCAGCCTATTGATATTGATAAGTTTGTAAGTTTTATTTCGTTGGTACTTATTATTACGGTAATGATTTTGCAGTGAATCTTATTTGTTTTTTTTTCGAATTTTGACTACTGTAGTAGTACTTTTAATACGATACTTTTCACAAACTGTACTGGTCCTTTTAACTACGCTAATTTTATTTTTTATGGTGATGCGAACTTTTACTACGATAATTTTACTATTAACTACTACCGCGATACTTTTCAGTACTGTACTATTGCTGTTTACTACTGTATTGGTACGTTTTATTACAACACTGATACTTTTCACTACTGTAGTGGTACTTTTTACCTCTGTACTGGTACTTTTACGACTTAACTGGTACTTTTCACTACTGGTACCTTTCCAGGTAGAATGGGTACTTTTACAAGTCGAAAATAAGCCCGTCCCAATAGGTAGCTTCATCTTACTCGACGTCAACGACTTCGACCAATTTTCCCAAGAGCACATGGTGAATGGTACGTTACAGTACCCTAGGTCAAAAGTTACCGTATCCACTTTCAGCTTTTCACTATGAACGAATCCTGTTGACTAGACACGTCTACGAAACTCCGATTCTGAGAGAAGCGAGGATAGGCAATCATGCGATTGTAGTTTACGGGAGAGAGGGTAAACTTTTTTAGGTACTTTTGTGTTTTTCGCCCTGCCCACTTTTCGTGAGGCATTTTCATTTCTAATATGCACATCTACCACGGCAGAAAGACAGAGAAATGAGAGTTCATTCACGTCAGAATTGTTATTTTTATGTGTTCAATACTCTTACGAGAGAAAAAGAGAGAGATAGAGAGAGAGAGAGAGAGAGAGAGAGAGAGAGAGAGAGAGAGAGAGAGAGAGAGAGAGGAAGAGAGAGAGGAAGAGAGAGAGAGAGAGAGAGAGAGAGAGAGAGAGAGAGAGGGGGGAAGAGAGAGATAGAGAGAGGAAGAGAGAGATAGAGAGAGAGAGAGAGAGAGAGAGAGAGAGAGAGGGAAGAGAGAGAGATAGAGAGAGGAAGAGAGAGATAGAGAGAGGAAGAGAGAGAGAGAGAGAGAGAGAGAGAGAGAGAGAGAGAGAGAGAGAGAGAGAGAGAGAGAGGGGAGAGAGAAAGAGAGAGAGGGGGAGAGAAAGAAAGAAAGAGAGAGAGAGAGAGAGAGAGAGAGAGAGAGAGAGAGAGAGAGAGAAAGAGAGAGAGAGAAAGAGAGAGAGAAAGAGAGAGTGAGAGAGACAGAGAAGGTAAAATTAAAGGTAAATTGCAGATTGCAGATTGCAATTTTGAACAGTGAAGAATATCAAACAAATTTGGATTCTCTAAAAGTATAAGGAATATAAAACCAGTGGAAAAAAGAAAAAATTTCGATTTTTGAAACTCATTCTGAAACTTCAGCTGAACGTGTCTCCGATGTTCTATTTCAGCGTGGCTACAAAACCGTACTACTACGAGGAAGTGAGTTCTTTTTCATCTTCTTTTTCCTATCAAAAATTTCCAGACCTCGCCAACTACAGAGAAAGTTATCCATGTTTGTTGGAACCAGAGTTAGATTATGTCAAACTTAGAGAAGCTTTCGACAAAAAGAGGTACATTACAACTATTCTCATGCAGCATTCCATCAAATTCTCGATAAAAAGAGCCATTTTTCATGAAAAATAAAACATTTACGCCTTCAAATTTTCAATAAAATAGGTTTTTCGTTTCTATTTCATGCTAAAACTCGTAATTTTCAAAAGAAAATCCCTTACAAACATTTTCATGCAGAATTCCATCAAATTCTCGATAAAAAGGGCCATTTTTCATGAAAAATAAAACATTTACGTCTTCAAATTTTCAATAAAAGAGGTTTTTCGTTTCTATTTCATGCTAAAACTCGTAATTTTCAAAAGAAAATCCCTTGCAAACATTTTCATGCAGAATTTCATCAAATTCTCGATAAAAAGGGCCATTTTTCATGAAAAATAAAACATTTACGTCTTCAAATTTTCAATAAAAGAAGTTTTTCGATTCTATTTCATGCTAAAACTCGTAATTTTCAAAAGAAAATCTCACTTTAACTCCAGAAGCAGCGTGTTCGGTGGTCGTCTCTGGAGAAGTACATCTGCTAGTCGTCTGAAATCTGTGAGCCGCGAAGAACGGGCGGTCCGATCGAAAAAGACCATGTCAGCACCGAAAAACACCAAGAAACCGTGGTTATAATTGTTGACCAAATACAGTAGCGGTCAATAGTTTAGCAAGCAATCGGTCAGAGTGAAGAAATCAACCTTTTTTCCTGGAAAATTATTCAAATTAATCCCTATTCCTCATCAAAATGATATTTGGTCAGAAATATTCACAAAATTCTGTTTTTTTCGATTTTTAAAAACCAGAATTATGCATCAAATCAATTTTACCGCGCGATGCTGTATGTTTTCATAGTTCTAAATATGATCTTAAAAGGTCTTGATTATAAAAACTCCGCTTTTTCGTTAAAAACTGCAATTTTGAGAGACAATGACCGAGTTTAGCCTCAATTTTGAGTGTTTCAGAGCTAAAAAAGGGTTGATTTCTTAATTTTGACCAGAGCATAGCACGGAGTAACGAGATCAAAAAAATCGAGTGTGGGCGGGATTTCAAAAAAAGGCGCGAATCAGTCGACTCAATCAATACATTCTATTTAACGCTCCGGATGACCGCTTTGCAGTCACCTTTTGGTATTTTTTCTACTTTTTTGCACATTTTCTTGCTAAATATGTCCTTTATTGAATGAATAAAAATTTTAAAAAATACTGTAACAAAACTACAGTAACTCATCAAAACCTAGGTCGCGTTTGAATCTTTCGGACTAGGTTTTTTGTTCATTTTTTCGAAAACCTTTTTTCATTCAAGTTTGAATTTCCAATGAGTTGAAAAAGAACTTTAAAAAAGCTGAACTATATGAAAATCAAAATGGAATTTTCCAAACACTTCCATTCATCTACTTTCCTCCATTGTATCTCTAATTTATTAATAATTTGTGAGCACCATGATCTCTATAGGACAATATGAAGAGGCGGTGCCTATGCACCGCCTCCGATTAGCGACCCGTAGAAGTCAGTGTGTATCTAGCCCTCGCCTCCAACTCCCGCTACACACAAAGGAATCTTCATGTAATAAATCGTCAATCCCACATGGAGGTACGCACCTCGTTCTCGGTGTGCTAAGGAGAGCGACAGATCAACTACTTTTGGAACTCTCGAACAATCAGTTCCCTACTCGCCAACATCACTTTCGTCCTCAATAAACCCCACGAAAATTCACGATAATTTGCTGCTACCGTCAATATTGTTACTACTAACGGTACCTGACGGAATCACACAAGGACATTGGCCCACCCGCCCATCAGACCAACTCAAGAACAAGCAACGAACGTAGCTGGTCAACAGGTATCACTTACCATCTTTGAAACTGTGAAGCCGCGTACAGACGGTATCGCGAGACGTTCTGCGCCCCTTGAGAAAAATTGCCGCAATTTACAACTGTTTTAAAAAGAAACGGTTCTCCAACAACTGGCCAGTTGAAACGTTTAGGGTGAACGTTCAGAGAAATAATTCAAGCATTGCCTATTCGCAAACCGGTGTGGGAAAGGTCTAAAATCAAAAGCAAGCCAAGCAGCCAAAAATCAAAAAAAAAGTGTTTTTAACAAGAAGAAAGCGCACAGACCACACCGGCCGTCAAAAATGTGCTACCCATTTTTCATACAAAAGAGGGAACCGCTAATGCAAAGACAAATGAGACCAAAGCGACCAAAGGCCCCGGCAATAGAAGGATGTTCCAGCAAGCGAGTGAGCGAGAACGCGAGAGAAACCAACCAAAATTAGCTAGTCTGCGGATTCTGATGATTTCAAAACAAAAAAAAATCTTCCTTTTCCTTCATATAAAAAAAACCGCAAAGCGAAATCATCGGAATCCAGGCGAAATACACACTCAGTTTTCCGAAAGCTGACGAGCTGTAGGTAAACTTATGTAAATATGTATAAATAATTTTCAGCTTACAGGAATTCAACTTTATGGGAAGAAATGGACAAAAATCAAAAAAAAACAAGTATTTTTTCTTTAATCCTTTAAAAAAAAACCGTGATTGAGTCGAGCGTCATGAACTCGGCCAAATCACCAAAAACAAAAAAAAAGACGACTAAAAACCCCCAATCTCAACCAAACGGTGAGTAAAATCCACCAATCACACCATGCAGTAGGCACCACAAACCAACCAGATAACACAGCGCCTATCAGTCAGTCGTAAATAGTCGTAAAACGGTTGTCATCAAAGCTCTAATCACGCAAAACGGTACCCAGCGAGCGATAACAATCCTGCACAGTAGTCGTAAAACATGCAGCCAGTCCAGAATTTGAGATAAGAGGCGCATAATCCAACCATGCGACTACCGAGAGATAACGACTGTAAATAACGACGATAAGCTCACGATAGGTCGTAAATTCAACCGTGCGCGTAGATAACGCAAACAGCCAAACACGTAAAGAGGCGTGGCCGATATGAGCCCCTCTCCCCGAAGATAGGAAGAATCAGTCTGAAAACCACAGCTACCGAGCTAAGACCTGAGAATCTCATCCACCCAGTTAAAGTCTGGAAACCCCAGCAAACCCAAACCAAACCAACGGAAAGAGAAAGTGAGTTTTTGAGTAACCCCTACTGATCAAAACGAAACAAGTGATTCAGGATGGCCCCGAGAGCGAAAAACCAGCCGACCGCGCGGACCGTTGTCCGAGAACTTGACATTGTGGCCGAACAACTGATACGTCTAAATGGTCTGAATGCTGCGGAGTTATCAAAGTTCCACCCGGAGACTTGAGCAGCGGAAGACCACCGAACAACAGACGTCCGAAAAGAGAGCACAGAGCACCAAGAAGACATGGCAACGACAACGACGAAGACGGACCTAACCTGGAGGAAGAGCGGACAAACAACAAACGTGCGAGAAGAGAACGCAGACCACCAAGACGATACTGGTGACAGTCAACAGGAACCGACCCCAAAACGATGAGTTTTTCATATTTTTTTAAACGATACACACTTTTGTAACAATTCTTACCATTTTTTTTCGAGAAAAAAAACACTTTTTAACCCCAAGTGACATACACCAATTTTTGTAATTCAGAAAAATGAACGAAGAAACACCGAAAGCAATGGAGATGCCGACCGAAGTCCACCAACCTGTCATCCTGCTACAACACCATTAGTCTAGCATCTGGCCATACGACATCACGAGCAGAGCCGAACGAGCACATTACGATCATCACGTCACGAACATGCTCCAAGCCCATCTAACCGCATCCAGTCAACAGACCACGACATGGCAAGACAGACAACAGCAGCAAAGGCTCGCATTCAGCCGAAGGATGACAGAAAGCCACGACCAAGGGAAGCAGATCCAGAGCTTAAGTGACCCCAGTTCAGATTTCCCCCCACCATTATTTCTGTAACACACTTTTTTCCCATACATACCCCGAAACATGTTCATACGTAGGGACACGTATCTTTAGTGGGTGAGGGATGTGAGCACCATGATCTCTATAGGACAATATGAAGAGGCGGTGCCTATGCACCGCCTCCGATTAGCGACCCGTAGAAGTCAGTGTGTATCTAGCCCTCGCCTCCAACTCCCGCTACACACAAAGGAATCTTCATGTAATAAATCTTCAATCCCACAAATTATTTCAATTGATTTTTTTCAGAGATGGTCGTTTCATGAAGAAAAATCAAGGATCACAAGAGGTATTTTTCAAAATTAATTCTCTATTTAATGTTTTGTAGAGTTTTTACGAGTTTTGTATATAAATGAGGTAATTTCCATAATGTTTTTTTTTTCTGATTCTCTGCGAATTTTGTAGTTAGATGAAATTCTGTTGAACTTATTGTAAAGCGGTTTGTCACTCTGTTATGAATAGTTGCAACAACCATGATGATTCTTCGAAAATTTGACAAGGACTGTATTGAATATGTATGTGATATTTAAGAGTGAATCATTCGTCCGGTTCGACGTAATATAAAACTGGATATAAGGCCGTGTTCAAACTGAAATTTTTAGAAATACGTATTTTCAGCCCCGAATACTCGAAACTGGAAGACGAAGAACTGCGCCTGTGTACAAGAAGAGACAGTTTTAATTATAAAACTGGTGATTTTTTTGCATAATAAAGAAATTCATTTTTTATGATCAGTATTTTCATGATGAATCTCATAATTTGTATGTTTGATGATACGTAGATGGTACTATAAGTTAGGATCACCAGGGAATGAGGTGGTTGTACAACTTTTATTAGCATGGTTTGAAAGTTTTTCAAGGCGATTTTTGACCGACCCATCTCAATCGCCCCGCCCCCGTTACGCCCACTTTTCGATCGGCCGAAAGTGTTACACCGTGCATAGGGCTTTCACTATGACACATTTCACCGACTCCCGGACATTAACAGATAAATACGAGTTATTTGACTTCGGTTTTTTTGATAATAAATCATTCATTTTCGCAGCTAAATTAATATGAACAAAGAGAAAACAACCGACTACGAACTTTCTTCTTTTTCTTCTATCAGAATTCTTAGATGAGCACTTCGAAATCGCGGATTTCTTCCTCGGATGGTAGGACAGCTTCTACTCGTTTTCTGAAAAAATACGTTGAAAATTTTGAAAATTTTCGATTCATTAATGTCATATCATTCAATTCGAAAAGTATGCTTTGTGATATTTTCAATTCAATTTTGAAATTACTTCCTTTTTTATGATACTGATTCTAAAAGTCATAATTCTGAATTTGAGAAATATCTTTAGCTAACTTCATGAAATCTTTACTTATTCTCTTTATTTTTAACGACAGTAATTTCAATAGGTCATAATTTTCAATCCAAAATATTCTATCCAGTTATATTTTTGTCAATATTTTTCTTAATTTCTCATGCACTATTCCACATCTTAAAGAAACACATTAAGGTTATATCAAAACTCCAATTTCTATAGTTTGTTATCAATCATGAGAACTAGTTTCACAACGCTACAATTTTAGATTCAAAAAATGTGTGAATAACACTGAGATTTCTTTTTCTTACATTACTCCAACATCGGAGATTGGTAGTTTTTACTTTTTTGATTAAAAAGTTATTGGAAATGTTCAAAATCGACTATTTCAGCTGAACTTATACATTTTCAAAACTCATTAAATATGGATTCCTGAAAATCAAATTCAAAATCTTGCCTTGGGATGAGGTCAGGGCTAATAAGAGGGAGTCCGGCTTTCTCCCTTCTAGCGATTTCCAAGTGAGCTTCTCTGAGAGCCCATTCACGACCTTGTGGCCTAAATTTTACAATAAAATTGTTTTTGTAAAACCACGAACCAGTCAGACTTAGCGAACATAATCCAGCATGTGAACCAAGTGGTGAGAACTGTGAAGAGAAGGAAAGCTACTTGATGGAACTTGAGCCAATCCTTGTGTTCATCATGGGCTACTTGGGAGAACCAGATCCATTCACGTCTCTGAATGATGACTTTGGCATTTAGTTAATCGCATCCCGTTTTTTTCAAACGTTCATAACTTTGCTCGTAACATCTCAACCACCTTGTTTTTAGGTTTAGGTTGAACCGTAAACTGACCCAAACCTAACCTAAGCCCAAAAAAAGAGGTTTTCATAGTGACACACATCACGTTTTTCACGTTTAAAAAAACGGGATGCGATTTATTGAATATCGATGATTTTCTTTAAAATTAAATAAACAAACCAATTTAGCTCCCTGATCCTTAGCCAACGGTCTTCTCCAACCATCACCGAAAAGCCAATCCAATCGACCACCGTTAAGCTTTGGCCATGGGTTCTCATAGGCGTATGTGTCAGATCCAGGCCTAAAACCGAAATTAAACAATGTATAATGAGTCAAAGACACCTGTAGTTGTCATCTTTTCGTGGAACATTGGCATCAGAACCGTGCCCGTGGGATGAAGCTAGCCGGCGAAAGCCCAAAGTCCGTTGAGTCAGCGATTGCAGCCTCGCGATATGCTGCAGCATTCTGGAAGGAAGAATTGTAAATTTCTTCATTTAATCAATTAAAAAATTCAGAATTCTGCTAGCTAATAGGCGCAATAAATCGGAAAGGACGAAAATTAAAAATAAAAATCTAGGGGCGTGGCATTTGCGCTGCCTCTGCAAGTTTGCACATGGTATTTCTGCAACGTGGGAGGGGTTTTATTCATTCTATTTTTATTTTTTTTATTTTTATTTTTCAAAGTTCAAAGATATGTAATAGATTCAACTGTATGTAATTATTCATTCTGATGATTAAGAAAATAATACTCTCGAATATTCGAGCCTTTTCATACACAGACCTCCATTCACAGAGCCCGGCAAATTTAAAAATGAAAATCACTAGTTCATTTCTGTTCAAGTATCTTTCTTTTCGAACGTAACAATCACACGTGATAACTACACTTTCTACTGGTAAAGTTTTATTCAATAAATGCAATATAGATCGATCAATACCCGAAGACGACCGTTTTCAAATTGGAAAAGTAAATCTTGTTAAGGGTTTTGTTTCTTATTGTCCATCTGCCGGTATGCCGCTTTCGACAGGTGATTCTCCGGTTGGTCTCAAAACTTCATGAAGGTTACACAAGTCGGTTGTACAGCAGCACACAGTGACGTCGATTTCAGACCTCGTTTTGCACTTATTTTCCGCCTGAACGTTATATTATGTTTTTTTTTAAAATTATACTGTTTTAGGAGGCACGTTTAGAGCTAATCTATTTTTATAAACCAGCTTTAGTTAGTGAATTCAATTTTTAATTCTTGTGAAAAAAAGCGTTTTCCCCTTCTAGCTCTTGTTGAATCTGCATTTTTGAAGTTGCTTTGTGCACCACCCCGTCCGATCTGTCAAGTCGGGCAATGTCGGGGAGAGATAGTGGTTAGGTCAAACCTTGCACAGCTCCAAATTCCTAGGATCAGTATTCAACGTTTGACAGCTTGCGGTGACGTCAGTAAGAAGTGAATTAAACGATTCAAAGCAGTATTCCATCTCTTCATCACATTCTTGTGTCACAAAGTTGCTCACGTTTTCGCCGTTGACTGTCCCTCGTGAGCCTGAAACGTGAGCACACTGCGGAAAAGTGGAAAAATAGATAAAGCCGCTTCGCAACCGCCGCTGCAAGACCCTCCGCGGAGCGCACTTACATCATTATTTTTTTTTGCTAATTTTTTAACCTATTTCCCTCGTTTTCTCACTTTTATGAACGTCGCGGATCCCAAGATCAGTTTAACCAACTTCGATTTTTTTTACATTACGATTCGGGCGTAAAAAGATATTCTCGAAATTCGAAAAAAAAAATTTTTGAAAAACAACCAGAGAAAAAATGAATGAATCATCAAAATTGATCTAAAGTACGAAAAATGTGAAAAAATACAGAAAAAACTCGAACAAAGTTTTTTTTTCAAAGTCCAACATTAAGGGCATAAAAATTACAAAACAAGAAAACCAACCGACATAGCATTTTACAGATGTGGAGAGTGGAACGAAAGTCAGAAGTATTACTAAACATTTTGCTGTTGACATTCTGAATCTGAAATTGTGGTTTTTGCAAAGCAAAAATGAAGGGATCACGAATGAAGGGACCTATCACGAACCTCGGCTGATCAGAAAACGCAAAAATGGGGAGGGAGATTGATCTTCGGCCCCTGGAAAAGGCAAAAACTAGCAGGCAGGATCGAACTTATCTCTCTACGTGTCTGTGGGCTCAGATCTGTGAGAATCAATAACCTGGTCAAGTGGCTGCCCCTAGCGTCAAAAAGGTGGAGAGAGAGAGGGAGAGAGATTTAGAGAAATAGAGTGTTTATTTAGGTTCAGGGATACCTTACTCATATCGAACGTTACCTTACTCCATAGTTTTTGTCGTCGTTACGTCACCACTCGGTGTACACAACCAAACGACGACTAAACTCTGTTTCAAAAAAAACAAGAACACCCACACTTTTTGAAATATCTTAGCTGGAGAACGTATGAGAACAATAAACCTACAGAAGTCTTCTGTAGGTGCTGGTACTATGTTATGCACCAAATTTGAGCTCAATCGATCGGTCTGTTCGAAAGTTATAACCAAAAATGTCAAAAACAGCGTGTTTCAAAAAAACAAGAACACCCATACTTCCTGAAATATTTTAGCCAAAATAGATTCGAAAAATGAAGTTTGTTTTTTTGAAACACTCTGTTTTTAACATTTTGATTATAACTTCTGAACAAACCGATCGATTGAGCTCAAATTTGGTACACGATACTAGCATAAAAAAAGGCTTCTGGAGTTACATTGTTCTAAAACGTATACGAGCTGAGATGGTTCAGAAAATATGGGTGTTCTTGTTTTTTTTTGAAACAGAGTATAATGGCGAAAAAACAGCGAAATCATTCGTTTGTATCTACTATCGCCTTTTAGGGAACGAATGACGACAAGAAGATTATGTTACGTTCAGGCCGCCCGAGATGCTAAAACGTTTGAAAAATCGTACAAGAAAACCTATAAGTCAACCATATGAAGCTTCGAGACATGACAAAGTGAAGCCTTCTTCAATCAGAATGAGAGAGTTTTTAGGCGAGAAAAGATTGATCACGTGAGAATTAAATATTTAACGTGAGAAACCTCATTTCTCTCTCTTCCTACCGTGGTAGATGTGCACATTAGAAATGAAAATGTCTCACGGAAAATGGGCGGGGCAAAGTGGGCGGGACTTGTTGGCTATGTTAGAAGGTTAGTAATGATAGAATGAAATCGATGGGGAAAATTAGAGAACACTAACTAAAATATTAAATTAAAAACCAGTAAAAAGTAAGAAACTAGCAGGGGCATTATTCCTAGTGTTAGTATGTCCCTTATCAATTGATAGCTTGACCCTTCGCGTCATAAGCTGTTATTTTGTCACTAGGTATAATGTTTGGTCAGGAAAAGAGGGGGAACTGTCACTACAAGGAGAGAGAGAGAAAGAGAGAGAGAGAGAGAGAGAGAGAGAGAGAGAGAGAGAGAGAGAGAGAGAGAGAGAGAGAGAGAGAGAGAGAGAGAGAGAGAGAGAGAGAGAGAGAGAGAGAGAGAGAGAGAGAGAAAATCAGTTAGACCAAATGTACTGTCGTGTTGGCTTCAGAGCTCCAGAAGCCTGAGCGTAGCGAAGATAAGCTGCTGGTTTTTCAATGAATAATGGAAAAAAAATGGACCTTAAATCGGGCGAATGAATATCATGTGTGAAATAAAAAAGTGAGGGTCGAAAACTAGTTTGGATTTCATAGAGTAAAGTTCAAAGTTTCGATCGTTTCCAGTGCTTCTCGTCGGAAACAAATAGAATCATCGGGAACCATTCGTTTTTTTGATTTCATGTTCAGTCACATGAGTATTAGTTTTCTGAATAACTTTGAAAATGATCGGAAAATGAAGCGGGGCATCGGAAAAGATTGTATTTTGCTTAATTGTTATCTGAGAAAAAGTAACTCCAAATTTATAGCCGCGAGAACAAAAGAGTCGTCATTTTCATACGTTAGTATCTGTCTAGTCATGACTCGTGAGAGCCTTATCTAAATTATCCAACCACTTCTTATCAAATATTACTTTTTACGGAAGTGGACAGATGGTCTGCAGCATTCAACTGATGCGGGTGATGAATTGATCGGGTAAGAGATAGATCAGACGACAGATGGACCGGGCGACAGATGGATAGGACGATGGATGGACCGGGCGACAGATGGACCGGGCGACTGATGGATAGGACGATGGACGGACCGAGCGACAGGTGGGCCGGACTATAGATGGACCGGGCGACTGATGGGCCGGACTATAGATGGACCGGGCGACTGATGGATAGGACGATGGATGGACCGGGCGACAGGTGGGCCGGACTATGGATGGACCGGGCGACTGATTGATAGGAGGGTGGACGGACCGGGCGACAGGTGGGCCGGACTATAGATGGACCGGGCGACAGATGGGCAGGACTATAGATGGACCGGGCGACTGATGGATAGGACGGTGGACGGACCGGGCGACTGATGAATAGGACGACAGATGGGCCGGAAGATGAATGGACCGGGCGACAGATGGGCCGGACTATAGATGGACCGGGCGACTGATGGATAGGACGACAGATGGGCCGGGCGATGGATGGGCCGGGCGATAGAGGGAACGGGCGACATATATATCGGCAACAAACTGTTAGGGAGCGACACATGGATCGGAATCAAACCGTTCTTGTTGAACCGGCACTGAACCGTAGTTCGACGACAGATGTACGTCTAACGCGAATTCACACTTCAACGTCGGCCAACTCAATATGTTGGAGGCGAGTGGGAACTCCTACACAAACATCGTCGTTAATTTTTATGTTTGTTTT
>OZ022253.1:1144142-1161642 GCA_963978915.1 Caenorhabditis parvicauda
TCGTGGAGAGAGAGAGAGAGAGAGAGAGAGAGAGAGAGAGAGAGAGAGAAAGAGAGAGACACGATGATGCAAAAATAATCTAATTCAGTGTTTCATAAATAATTGATGTTTTTTTTTTTTTTTTTTTTTTTTAATTCTTAATATTTTCCAGGAGGACAATAGAGCGAGAACTCTTGAAAAATGAACACTCGGAAGAAGAAGAACGATAATAAACAAGTTCAGTTTTTTTTTCAAAATATCATTTTTAAATTTCAGAAAAAAAACGATTTGAATCATCAGGTTCGATGTTTCATCAAAATCTTATAATTCTATTATTTTTCTTAAATAGATAAATTTTACCGATAATCCGGATCAAGGTGTAGCATTTTCTCCAAAAGGTCAATGGCAGCTGGCGAAGCTTGTGAAAATAGAACTTTGAAGTCTCTTCTCGGCATGTTTGGTAGGTTTCTGAAACTTATCTTATATGACTACTCCAACTCGACGTGTTTTTTTAGATTATGCAACCATTGTGCAAACCATTATGCGTCAATTGCAGTTTTCGCCCTCACTTAAACCAATAGCGTATGTACAACCAGTACTATCTCGGGTAACCAAATACGAGTATTATAAGGAACTATCATAGTATTATAATGAACAATACGAGTATTATAATAAATTAAGAAGATTTCACAGCATTATAATGAAAACCACGAGTATTATAATTTATTATAATAGTCGTAAATAAAAACCCAAACATTATAATAAATTATAATATACCTGCTTCACTTTAGTCACTTCAAATGAAAACTTCCACTTTTTACGAACATTATAAATTATAATAATACTCGGTTTTCACCTCACATATTATAATGGATTATAATTCTCGATTTTTTAAACCACAAATTTCATAATGAACTAACATTCATTTTTTGACACCTGACATTCGATTCCGACGACGTCGTCGATGACATCATAGAATTTTTTCAAAAGAAGTTCTATTTTGTCAAGCTATATTGTAGAATCTGATATTCGACTCTGACGACGTCGGTGACGTCGTAGACAACGTTATCGAAAAAAACATAAAAGTCGATTTTTTTTAGGAAGACGATGTCACTGACAAATTCGTCAGAATCGGATGTAAGACTCTTCAAGAAATGCTGGAAAAACGTTTTTTTTTTTATTTTTGAAATTTAAAAAAAAAACATACGACGTCGTTGATGACATCGTCGACAGATAGAATTTTTTCGAAAAACAATTCTCCAGGATTTCTTATAGAGCCTTACATCCGATTCCGACAAATTTGTCAGTGACATCGTCTTGCTAAAAAGTTTGACTTTTGTGTTTTTTATGACGCTGTCGACAATGTCATCTACGACGTCGTCAGAATCGGGTGTCAGATTCTATAATTAACCCTGAAAGAATTGAAACTTTTTCGAAAAAAATTATCAATGACGCCGTCAACGATGTTACCAATAATATCACCAACAATGTCAGCGAGATCATTTTTTTTTAGCAAAAAATAATTTTTTTCGAAAATCGTATATTTCGGCATTTCGGATCATTTTTCGAGTCAAATGGACGGTCTCAGGTGAAAGAGAATGTTTTTTAACCATAGGAAGGATATTAATTTCATCTCAATCCCCACAGAAGCCGAGATATAGACAAATCAGGCGAAACCCGCGGATGGTCGGCGACTGACCGCAGTGACCCTGCGGAGATTTTCTTATGACTCGGGTAACCAAATACGGGTATTATAAGGAACTATCATAGTATTATAATGAAAAATAAGTTTTGGTTTTCGGCATTATAATACTCGTATTTTTCATTATAATACTATGATAGTTCCTTATAATACTCGTATTTGGTTACCCGAGGACTTACAAGACGAAAAAAGCAAAAGGTTGAGCTGTTGTGATTTTTCACGACTGATGGTCAATTATCAATTGACAAGCTATTTTTGAAGGTTACCTTGTTATCGGGGCTCCCTCGAGGTTAATTTAGTCAGAACATTTTTTCAAATTTTGGTAGTATTATAATAAAAAACACGAGTATTATAATGAAAAAATCATAGTATTATAATGAACTATCATAGTATTATAATGAAGAATACGAGTATTATAATGCCGAAAACCAAAACTTATTTTTCATTATAATACTATGATAGTTCATTATAATACTATGATAGTTCCTTATAATACTCGTATTTGGTTACCCTAGATGTGGTTATTATGCACGCTTTGCGCAAAACATCATACGTCGATTGCAGATTTGAGGGCGGAGCTACGATTATTGATTATCGTCCGTCTAGTACTACTCCAACTCGACATGTTGCCGGCGGGCAGATCGGACATGCTGAACAAAACACGAAAAAGTGAAAGTGAATTCATATTCTTGCATGATGGAAGGCAAATAGCTAATTTATGACTACCCCGAGTCACATTTCGCAAAAACCGATTGGTAGATCAAAAAGGTTACTGTAACTTTGACCCACCTTATATAATTTCTTGCCTCCTCTGACTGAATTTTGGACAAGAATTCTTCATCAGGCTTGCCTACGATCGACATGATGCGGGTGAGCTGATCGATATCTGAAATAAATCGATAATTGACTGAAAGAACGTTCAATTTCCTCCAAAATGTCGATAATCGAGTGGAAGGACCGCCCGTTTTTCCACCCAAAAGCAAAAAAGGACCGCCCATTTTCTTCAAAAATGGATAATTGATCCGCCCATTGTTTTAAAGCAAAAAGCTCACGATCCGAACCAGGAAAAAGTGTTTTTCCTGTGATGAGTTCTGCGAGAATACATCCAACTGACCAGATGTCAACTGAAACTTATTATTAATTTTTTGTCATAGACGCGGACTTTTGATTTTTCGCCAAAAACTGTTTTTTTTTCAATTTCATGGGCTAGAAACCGTAGAAGATCTGGAATTTCATCATTTTTACCGAAATTTAATAAATACAAAAAAAAACGATACCAGTCTGTGTATAATGCATCCAATTGAGCATAATTTCGGGTGCTCTGTACCACCTCGTCGCCACGTATCCCGTCATCTCCGAGTCTGTTTGGCGGGCGAGGCCAAAGTCCAAAATCTAAAGTTATCAATGGACCATGGCGCAGTGGATCTCGAGCATGTTTTCAACCATAGAGGTCACTGGTTCGAGTCCAAGCATTAACCCTTTTTTGCTTTTTTTTTTCGAAAAAAATGCATTTTTCAAAGCACATCTTATGAAATGGAAAACGGCATAAATACTTTCAGAAAAGAAGTCGGAACACATTTGAATTTGAAAAAAAAACATTGAATCACAACAAAAAAGCTCACTTTCAGTTCACAATCTTCATTGACTGCAATGTTAGACGGTTTCAGGTCTCTATGAATAATATCAGCAGAATGAATGTACTTGAGCCCACGAAGAATTTGATAGATGAGGAACTGGATGTGATCGTCGTTGAGACGTTGAATCTTCAGAATGTTGGAGAGGTCGGCTCCCATCAGCATAGAGACAAAGTAACTGAAAGTAACTTCAATGAATTCATAGAGAGAGAGAGAGAGAGAGAGAGAGAGAGAGAGAGAGAGAGAGAGAGAGAGAGAGAGAGAGAGAGAGAGAAAGTGGGAGAGAGGGAGAGAGAGAGAGAGAGAGAGAGAGAGAGAGAGAGAGAGAGAAAGAGAGAGAGAGAGAGAGAGAGAGAGAGAGAGAGAGAGAGAGAGAGAGAGAGAGAGAGAGAGAGAGGGAGAGGGAGAGAGAATGAGAAAATGAGAGGCATAAAATTGTAGCTTTTTCTTCTGTTTTCTCGAAAAAAGGAAGTATGACTTCCTCAAGGTGAAAGAACCGAAAAGTCAGATGTAGTAAGACCACCATGGTAGAAAAGGAAACTCACACATCCTGAATGTTCGATGAAGAGTCGTCCGGTGTAAAAACATTCAACAGGTCTATCACATTCTCGTGTTTCATACAACGGAGAAGTCTGAGCTCTCTGGAAAGATACTAGATTTAGTAATTAGTTTTCAGAGGGAATTTTCGTGAGGCACACCGAGCTAAAGGTGATCTTCATCGATCAGACGCGTTGCACATATTTTTTTTCATCCTTTTCTCCTATTCTTCTCATCTTAAAAAGCGAATTGGTTTCGCCAATTGCTGTTGAAAAATGCAACTTTCCTCCGTAACTAGCTTTTTATCATGAATTTTGAAAAAAAAAACGCCCGAGAAAAATGTTTTAAACTACAGTAACTGTACTTTGATCTACAGCGGTGCAGGATTTACAAAGGGGCGGGGTTTGTGCTCGCTGCTTATTGGTCGCCTCCCCTCGCTGCTTGATCTGATACTTTTCTACTGCGCTTAGCGCGGTGTGCGATTTTACTCGGATCGCCAAATCTGGCATGTATTTACCAGAACTGGCCAGGATTCAGCTGAATTTTTTCTATTTTCAATTCACAGAGTCACTAAATTTGCCAAATTTAAAAAAAACGGTTATTTAATGATTTTCAAAACTTTGAAATAATCATTCAAGTTTACAAATTCTTACAAAATACTCACCTATACGTCCTCCTTGCGTGGATAACCGATTGAAAAGGCCGATTAAACTTTTTGATGGCCACTCTCTGGCCAGTTTTCGTACATTCTGCTGCGCTGAAAAAATTTTTTTTCGATAATTTGGAAGAAAAGAAAATTTCTTAACTCTTTTTTCGGAATCTAAAACTTTATTTTCACAAGATTCTCTAATTTTTTTTGTGAATTGAAAAAAAATAATAAAATGGTATTTTTGAATTTAATGTTCAAAAAAAACAAAAAGACAACACCAACGTGTTTTTAGTCCATTTTTCTTCTGAAAAAAAACTATTTTCTTAATAACAGCTGAAATTTTCGGAAGCATTCCTTTTTATCATCGTTCACACCTCGGCAAAGACATAAGACAATATAACCGCTTCGCAACCGCGTTGCCGACCTCCGCTTTCATTTTCGAAAGTTTTTGTACTTTAATGAATGTTTCACTTGACATAATGAACGTTGCGGACTATTCCAAACGATAGTTTTACCTACTTTTTACGTTACAATTTGTGAATCTGGGAGGAAAACAAGTAGGAAAAGTAAACTTTTTTGAGCTACAGTAACTGAAATTTGATCTACACTACCGACTTTCTTTGCTTACACTTGTCCCAGCATTTTTCATGGCACACATAGCAAAAAGTCTGACCGATTTCAAACTCGCGGCAGTCGCATTTTTGTAAAATGAGTACGGTAGGGTCGGAACTCTCACAACGAACAGTTAGATCTTTGTGGATTTAAATTATTATTTTTACTTTCAGTTCATTGAAATTGAAGGCGCATTACTTAATCGTTCATGTATTTCAAAGCGAAACTGCTACGGTAACTAAGTAACCGATTTACGGAGGTCAGACTTTTTTACAGGCAGAGGAAGATATGTGCTACAGTAACCAGAGAAATCAATACTCAATACTGTTTTTTTTCAAATTCAAATGTGTTCCGACTTCTTTTCTGAAAGTATTCAGGCCGTTTTCCATTTCATAAGATGTGCTTTGAAAAATGCATTTTTTCGACGCATTTTTGCCATATATTTGAAAAATGGGTTCCATGATAATTTTTGATGCTCGGAAACACAAGATTTTTCGTATAAGAATGAGTTCGGAAAAGGGCAAAAAAGGGTTAATGCTTGGACTCGAACCAGTGACCTCTATGGTTGAAGACATGCTCGAGATCCACTGCGCCATGGTCCATTAATTTCAGATTTTGGACTTTGGCCTCGCCCGCCAAACAGACTCAGAGATGACGGGATACGTGGCGACGAGGTGGTACAGAGCACCCGAAATTATGCTCAATTGGATGCATTATACCGTTTTCCATTTCATAAGATGTACTTTGAAAAATGCATTTTTTCGACGCATTTTTGCCATATATTTGAAAAATGGGTTCCATGATAATTTTTGAGGCTCGAAAACACAAGATTTTTCGTATAAGAATGAGTTCGGAAAAGGGCAAAAAAGGGTTCAAGCTTGGACTCGAACCAGTGACCTCTATGGTTGAAAACATTCTCGAGATCCACTGCGCCATGGTCCATTGAAAACTTCAGATTTTGGACTTTGGCCTCGCCCGCCAAACAGACTCGGAGATGACGGGGTACGTGGCGACGAGGTGGTACAGAGCACCCGAAATTATGCTCAATTGGATGCATTATACTCATACTGGTATCGTTTTTTTTGTATTTATTAAATTTCGGTAAAAATGATGAAATTCCAGATCTTCTACGGTTTCTAGCCCATGAAATGAAAAAAAAAACAGTTATTGGCGAAAAATCTGCGCACATATCTAGCAAAAAGTCTAACCGATTTCAAACTCGCGGCAGTCGCATTTTTGTAAACTGAGTACGGTAGGGTCGGGACTCTCACAACGAACAGTTAGATCTTTGTGGATTTAAATTATTATTCCTACTTTCAGTCCATTGAAATTAAAGGCGCATTACTTAATCGTTCATGTATTTCAAAGCGAAACTGCTACGGTAACTAAGTAACCGATTTACGGAGGTCAGACTTTTTTACAGGTAGATGAAGATATGTGTGGCAATTAGTAAATCGCATCCCATCGCATCCCGTTTTTTTTGCTCGGAACAGCCCAATCACCTTGTATTTAGGCTTAGGTTAAACGTTAAGCTGACCCGAACCTAACCCAAGCCTAAAGAAGAGGTGTTCATGCGATGCAAAAAAAAGTTATCGCATCCCATTTTTGTAAATGGGATGCGATTTACTAATTGCCATTTTTCATTTTTAAAAATCGATAATAAAAAAATGAAATCTCACCATACTGTTCCATACGCTCCTGTACCGACCGGCGTCAGATTCTGGTATTGATCTGGCACTGCCCAGACGCTTCTGTTCAACTCCACCACGTAGTAACCGGGCTTCATCTAGAGTTAACGTCAAATAAGTTATTCAGACATTCGAATCCAATCTCTAGAAAAAAAAAGATTAATATAGAGTTAATTGAGTGGCACCGAAACAATTAACTCTGAATGTACTTCGGAATCAACTTCATATAAAGTTGAACGATCACAGAGGTCATAAAAAGAGAAAAGCTACTAAAACTGATTCTAGTAACTTTTGAAAATCATCTCCGGGTCTCTACTATTTCGATATCCTACTTTCAGATGTTCGCAAAAAAAAGTTGATTCAGAGTTAATTCCGGAGTACATTCAGAGTTAATTCCAAAGTACATTCAGAGTTAATTCCAAAGTACATTCAGAGTTAATTCCGGAGTACACTCAGAGTTAATTTTTTGATGCCACTCAATTAACTCTATATTAATTTTTTCTTTCTAGAGGATGATTTTCTGCTGTTTTTTGTTTAAATTTCGCTTAAAATCAAATACTTCTATCAACTGAACATAAGCAAAATGAAAAACAAATAGACTTTTTCTGTACAGAAAATCATCCGTTTTATACTAATTTCTGTCAATCTCAGAAAAACAGAATAAAACTTGATTTAGATCATTGAAATAAGCCATTTTTAGCTGCAATCGATTTTTCAACGCAAAATCGAAAATTTCATAGTGAAGCCCACCTGTTTCTGATTTATTTTTCTCATGAAACTCGCTCTTTTCACATTTTTCCGTTGAAAACGTTCGAAAATGGGTCTAATTCACTTTTTTCGTGGCTTGTTTTTTTCCGTATATCACTGCTATGACTAGTCTGCGAAAAAGAGAAAACGATTAAAATCGAATTTTTAGGTGACACTTTCACCACTATTTGACAAGCAGAGAGCTGTTTCTCTGCAAAAATGTAAAAACAACATGAAACTACCAAAATTAGTAGCAAATCGAGGTATGAAATCGGTTTCAACCAATTGTTCCCACAAAAACCATTAAATTCACGATAGGAACGTTTATTTCATAGGTTTGGATAGAGATCTTGATATAGGTGATGGTAAGAGATCACAAAGAACACTTTTGGAAAGGAAAGTACAAATTAAAGTAAACAAAGAGCAATCGAATCACAGAGGGATGTGATATATGACTCACGAATAAAACTCGATCTTCTTTGGTATCAGTGTTACTGTAGTTTCAGTACAGTACCGGGTTACTGTAGTTTAGTCATCATCATTCGGCTCTTTCGGGTGAAAGCTCAATCGACGGGACGATTTTTGGAATAGGCACACCTCACGCCAGACCAATTCTGAAAGAATCGATATAATTGAATTATCGATTAATTACAATCAATTACGAACAATTGATAAAAGAAATCGCATATATCGCTAGAAGCATGGTCGTTTTCAAACGCGCTCTAATCTCAATTTTGCAGAATGAGTACGGTAGGGTCGGGACTCTCACAACGAACAGTTAGATCTTTGTGGATTTAAATTATTTTTTATTTTCAGTCTATTCTGAAATTAAAGAAATGAAATTGTATAAATTTGGATTGTTGAATACAACAAATCGGTAGAACGTAATTATTAATCGATGAGAGATGATAATATACACGCCGTGCTAGGAAGACGGGAGTGAGGAATTTGACACATCATAAAATGGTTAATTTCACAGTGTACCTGGGTATCCAAGAGTTGGTTCTCCACAAAAGTTGTTCTCCCAACCTAACCTAAGCTTATTATGAAAGGAAATTATTGTTGGCTGCAGATTGCAGATTGAGATTAATACATGACGTCATGAACGCGCAATTTTACAATGTGTCAAATTCCTCACTCCCGTCTTTCTACGACTCTGTATAATATACAAGTACTGACTAGGGAAAAGTGATTGGAAATTGATTTTTAACTACTAAAAATCGATATAATTGAATCATTGATAGATCTAAAAAAATAAATATTTAAAATTCGAAAAATCAATAACGTTGAATTAAAGAGCGCCGAATAATCATTATTGAGATGTCGAAAAATGAAAAAAAACCAAAAAATTTGAACTACATAACCAATAAACTTCAACTCTCTCATTAAAAATCGATTACTTCTTGAAGAATCAATAAAAACGATTATCGATCGAAATCTTACCTCTCCATTCATCAATCGTCGTTGCAGTTTCTTCACGTTGATCGAACTGAACCTAAACTGCCATTTGGACTTGATACGAAAAACTAGACTGAATCATCGAATCAAGTATCATTTCCTTACGAAGAGCAAACATTTTTTGTGGTAATTACCTCATTAATTCTAGAAAAAAAATTAATATAGAGTTAATTGAGTGGCACCAAAAAATTAACTCTGAATGTACTCCGGAATTCACTCTGAATTAACTTTTTTTGCGAACATCTGAAAGTAGAATACCGAAATAGTAGAGACCCGGAGATGATTTTCAAAAGTTACTAGAATCAGTTTTAGTTGCTTTTCTCTTTTTATGACCTTTGTGATCGTTCAACTTTATATGCAGCTAATTCAGAGTTAATTCCGGAGTACATTCGGAGTTAATTCCGGTATAAATTCAGAGTTAATTGTTTTGGCGCCACTCAATTGACTCTATATTATTTTTTTTCCTAGAGTAATCAAGTTTAAACTTTGATCAACTCTAGAAACTAAATACCGTTGATATGAAGTTCATAGGTCGTTGATAGCAGTTTATGAAGTTCATAGGTCGTTGATAGTAGTTTATGAAGTTCATAGGTCGTTGATATAAACTTATGAAGTTCATAGGTCGTTGATATGAATTTATGAAGTTCATAGGCCGTTGATAAAAATTTATGAAGTTCATAGGTCGTTGATAAAAATTTATGAAGTTCATTGGCTGTTGATAGGAACTTCATCGGCTGTTGATATGAACTTCATCAGCTGTTGATATGAACTTCATCGGCTGTTGATATGAAGTTCATAAGCCGTTGATAGCAGATTATGAAGTTCATGTGCTGTAGATATGAAGTGCATGTGCTGTTGATTCGCTGTCAATACTAACACTGTTTTCGATTATGACGAATTCATCATTTGAAGTAACAGACATTGATAAACACTGAAGGTGATAGATTCACTATCTAATCGGAATACGGATATTCTTATACGTTTCTTATGTTTTTAGGTGCTGCTCAAATAATTATATTTAACCACCTTACAAGTAGGCACATCACTTTTTTTTGTTGAATAATGGTCGATTAATTTTATATATCAAATTTTCTCCGTTTGTAATCACTTTTTGTGTCAGTTGAGTTGTTCCATGTGAAAGAGAATGGTGGAAAACCCCAGTAATGTTGTCAAAAACTACATACACCTCACAGAAGTCGCTAAACACGTTAGTTAGGCGAAACCCGCAGAAGGTCGGCGCACGATAACATACATAAAGATCATGCATTTCATCAAGCAAGTGCGAAGTCTGATCTATCGAACAGGATGTAGATCCTAAGATTTTTGTCACGGCCTACCGGAAGTGTCTCCGGTGACCATCTCCCAATGAAGGGAGGTCACATTGTTTAATAATATTTTTTTCACTTAAAAATGTGCTGTTGATAGAATCTCTATGAAGTTCATCTGCTGTTGATAGAATCTCTATGAAGTTCATCGGCTGTTGATAGAATCTCTATGAACTTCATCGGCTGTTGATATGAAGTTCATCGGCTGTTGATAGAATCTCTATGAACTTCATCGGCTGTTGATATGAATTTCATCGGCTGTTGATATGAAGTTCATAGGTCGTTGATAGCAGTTTATGAAGTTCATCGGCTGTTGATATGAACTTCATCGGCTGCTGATATCTACGGCCTATGACGTTAATGTGCTGTAGATATCAACGACCTATGAACTTCATATCAACGGTATTTAGTTTCTAGAGAAATCTTAGCTTTGAACCTTACCTAAGCCTAAAATTTGAGGTGTCGAGAAATGAAAAAAAATTCATGACGCGATTCTTGCTTCATCCGATTCAGTCTACTTTTTCGACGTCGTGCTAGGAAGACGGGAGTGAGGAATTTGACACATCATAAAATGGTTAATTTCACAGTGTACTTGGGCATCCAAGAGTTGGCTCTTCACAAAAGTTGTTCTCTCAACATAACCTAAGCTTATTATGCAAGGGAATAACTGTTGGCAGATTAATACACGATGTCATGAACGCGCAATTTCACAATGTGTCAAATTCCTTACTCCCGCCTTTCTGGGACTCTGTACTTTTTCGTATAAAATGTCATTTGGGTAATTTTTCAATAGAATCTTACCTGATTTTCAGCTGTCGGCTCATCATCCGGAGACCAGTAGTCCTTGAGGTACTCGTGCTGTAGCGCATCGTTAACGGATATTCTGAACGCATGACTTTTATAACTAAGCAACACACACACACCGAGCTCAAGGTGATCGTTATCGATTAGACGCGTTGCAGGAAAATTATATTGAACGAAAATTAGCTATAGAGCGCGTTCGCACATCAATACTTTTTTTTCATCCTTTTCTCCTATTTTTCTCAAGTTTACAAGCGCAAATATCTTCTCTACCTGTAAAAAAAGTCTGACCTCCGTAAATCGGATACTTAGTTACCGTAGCAGTTTCGCTTTGAAATACATGAACGATTAAGTAATGCGCCTTCAATTTCAATGAACGGAAAGTAAGAATAATAATTTAAATCCACAAAGATCTAACTGTTCGTTGTGAGAGTCCCGACCCCCCGACCCTACCGTACTCATTTTACAAAAATGCGACTGCCGCGAGTTTGAAATCGGTCAGACTTTTTGCTAGATATGTGCAAGCGAATTTGTTTCGACGATTGCTATTGAAAAATTGCAAATCTTGTAACTTTCCTTCGTAACTAGCTTTTTATCATGAATTTGAAAAAAACGTCGGAGAAAACAGTTTTTTCAACTACAGTAACTGTAATTTGATCTACATCGGTGCAGGCTTTACGAAGGGGCGGGGTTTGTGCTTGCTGATTATTGGTCGCCTCCCCTCTCTGCTTCATCCGACACTTTTCTACTGCGCTTAGCGCAGTGTGCCACACCAACGTGTCGTTTTGAGAAAGTTATTTTTCTTCGAAATATCAAAAAAATCAAGTTGATTCAAAAGTTTTCCGTTTCGTCTACGGATATTCTGAATGTGCAACTTTTATTACTAGTTTATTATTAGCCACACCGACGTGTTTTTTTGAAAATGACAGAAAAACTATTTTGAATTTTAACGTTTTTTTCCAGTTTCTATAATGTTCTTATGTGATGACAATTCAATAGTTGAATTGATCGATAGATGGATTATTTTCGATTTAATTTCCTTTTTTTTTAAATAAAAAATACAGTATTTCTAGCCGAATTTTCATCAGATATGGGTTTTTCTTCAAAAAAAAACATCAATGTTCGTTCCATGTTTCAGAATTAGCTCATAAAAACTCAAAATGATAACTTTTCACTTGGACTGATTCTGGCAACTCTTTCAATCGGACTAATTTTGATCACTATCTTCTTGTTTTATCACGAATTTTCTTTCAATAGTCCAATTTTTCCTGTTTTTTCAATGATTAATAGAAAAAAACCTTTCATCCGGGTCCAAAACCAACATCTTGTCCAACAAATCTACAGCATACGGGGACGCGAACGGAAACATTGCGTAGAAGTTCTGTCGAACCATCGGTGGTCGATTTCTGTGTTGATTTTTAGAAAACAAAATACCGACTTCGGGCCCGCGTAGCGCCGCGCGGAATATGAATGCGGAAGAGTCAAATTTTGAAGTAAGCCCGGGAGTACTCTAGATTCCCAAAAGTTAGGTCACAGACCCTCACGCGACACAATTTTTGTACTGCGGCCGTCAATTTTTTCGGTCTATCGATTTTTTTTTCTTTTTTTTAAATCAGAAACACTCCACATTCATAAAATTAAGACCAAAACGGTTCGAAAAGTGTCAAAAATAGTGACTTTGCGGTCTTGCAGCGCGTGTCAAAAAGTGTCAAAAATAGTGAAAAATGTCAAAAAGTGTCAAAAATAGTGACTTTGCGGTCTTGCATTTTCAGTCGAAAAAACTTCTTTCAAACTTTGCTGACTCGAGTTTTTTTCTAGATCTACTGCATTCAATAAAACTTACTTTTCTCCATAAAAACAAGCTCAAAATTCGAAAAACTCAAATTCATGTCGATTTTCAGCCTGTTTTCTTCCCACTTTAAGATAAGTCTACTACTTTTCATCCAGAATTTTCAACAAAACTCACTTTATATAATTTCTTGCTTCTTCTGACTGAATCTTGGACCAAAATTCTTCTTTCGGGGTTCCTACTATTGACATGATCCGGGTGAGCTGGTCGATGTCTGTAATTATATCTACTTATGTTCACCATGTGAAAATACTCAAGAAAACGATATTTGATCGTTTCTAAAGTTTTTTCAGATGCTTTTCGGTGTTTTTCGACTGTTTTCGGCGATTCCCTACCAGTTTCGTTGATTTTCTACCGTTTCCAAGATTCTTTCCACTGTTTTTCTCGTCGTTTACTGCCTTTTTCTCTCACAAAATTGGAAACTTTTGTAAACTAATAGGAAAACAAAACCAGAAAAATCCAAATAAACTGTCGTGGAAAAACAGACAAACGGATGGAATTTTCAAAAAAAAAACTTTTTCGAAAACTTTTTCTCATTTTTCGTTGAAAAAAAAACTTTTCATAGAATTTTATAAAGAAGGAATTGAAATCTTACGATCGTCACCAGGAAAAAGAGCTCGTCCTGAAACCAACTCTCCTAGAATACATCCCACTGACCAGATGTCGACTGAAATATCCTATGTAAAATTTTATTCACTAAAAAGTGGGATCTGATGAAAATTGTTTTCAAGAAAAACTGACTTTTCTGTCAAAAACGACTTATTTTCGTTTTTTTGGGTAATTAGTAAAATGCACCGGGTGCACCGCACCGCACCGGGTAAATTTTCCATTCGTATTCAGGCTTAGGCTGAACCTAAGCTATTAAAAGTTACCATTATTAAAAGTTCATCTCTATTTTAGGCTTAGATGGAAAATTTACCCGGTGCGTTTTACTAAATGCCTTTTTTTGTACCAGAAACCCTAATTTCACAACTGTTTTTTGCATTTTATGGGCTAGAAACCGTAGAAGAACTAGAATTTCATCATTTTTACCAAAATTTAATTTCAAAAAGCATACCAGTCTGTGTATAATGCATCCAATTGAGCATAATTTCGGGTGCTCTGTACCACCTCGTCGCCACGTATCCCGTCATCTCCGAGTCTGTTTGGCGGGCGAGGCCAAAGTCCAAAATCTGAAGTTTTCAATGGACCATGGCGCAGTGGATCTCGAGCATGTTTTCAACCATAGAGGTCACTGGTTCGAGTCCAAGCATTAACCAAAATGTTTTTTTTTGCCAATTTGGAATGATTTTTTGAATCTGTGGAACATAGCGCAGTGATTCATCAGCATGTCTTCCACGCATAAGGTCACTAGTTCGAGTCCGGAAATTAGCGCGATTTTGCAATTTCGATGTGCGCTTTAATTTTATTAATATTAAAAAATGAGAATTATTCTTACTTACAGTTCATTGAAATTAAAGGCGCATTACTTAATCGTTCTTGTGTTTCAAGGCGAAACTGCTACAGTACTAAGTAACCGATTTACGGAGGTCAGACTTTTTTACAGGTAGAGGAAGATATGTGCGTTCCATATAGCGCAGTTGTTCATGAGCATGTCTTGCACACTAGGGGTCACTAGTTCGGATCCAGGCAACGACAAATGCAAAAAAAAAATCACCTTGACTTCACATTTCTCATTGACGGCGATGTTCGATGGCTTCAAATCTCTATGGATAATTCCAGCCGAATGAATGTACTGAAGGATACACTTGATCAAGTGATAAATTATAACTATTTTTCGGAGATTTTTTGAAGTACTTGTGATATTTTAATTTAGGAATGACACAGTAATTGAATTAAGAAAATGACCACTTTATCTCTTTTTTTTCCATTTTTTCACCAAAAAATCTAGCATCCAATCATAACTATCATCATTTAACTTCAATGGAAAAATCTTATTTTCATCAAAAATGGCTACTTTGTGAGAAGAAAGAACAAAAGATGTGGCTGGAACGAGATAGAATAGCATGGCAGAGCACTCTTTACCCTTAATTAGATGGTTGGAAGTGTTCACATTTTTCTGCAGCAATGGCTGCGTTTATTCGTTTTTTATCCTTCTGATCTCTTTAAATTCTAGTGTAAGACAGGAAAATGAATAACAACACGGGATACAAACGAGCTACACAATTTGTAATTGTTTAAAGGCAAATTGTTAATTTAAATGTTAACATTTTTGATTTCGCGGTTGCAAATTTTCAAGTTATAACACGCAAATTTTCCGGAAGTTAAAAGTCGGGAGTGCAAGAAAGACGAGAAATAAACCAGGGACTGCTACTAAAAGTCCCCAAAAATTGAGAGATCTGACGGCTCCCTAGGTTTTCGAATACACTGAAGGTGTTAGGAACGGTCTCAAAATCTCAAAAAATGCAACGTCGACCTGGTTTTCGTCCAAAAACCGCATGAAAATCGGGTTTCGTATAATCACAAGACTCTCCTTCATGATAGAAAACAATGAGAAAACAACACTCTTTAAGAAAATTTCTGATTTTCTACTTCTGGCTCGAGAAATCGTCTGTGTGGAGCACGCCAAAACACTTACTTACTTCAGATACTTCAGAGATCCATTGTTCGCGTTGTCAAGTGACGGCGTGGATCAGAAACTTCCAGGTTGAACGGTCCTTTGCCAACGTTGACCACGGAGTCTTTCTCACCAGCATACCAGCACGTCTTCTCTGACCAGACATAGAACGGATGTGAAGAAAATCGTCTCTCGCTTTGATGATGTCGTCGCTCCATCTCAGAGGAGGTCTACCTGCTTTCCTTTTCTGTCCCAAAGGTGTCCACTCGGTGACTTTTCTTGACCATCGGGTAGGCGGTTGTCGAGCGACATGACCTGCCCACGCTAGCTTCCGTTCCGTGATTCGTTTCAGAATAACAAAATCATCAGAGTCGACGTCTGCGTCTTCACATATTTTGTTCATCGTGCGTTGCAGTCTTCCTATCTCAGACAGAAGCAATTGCCAGGTTTCTGTTGCGTAGAGCAAAGCTGGGATGACGCATTGGTTCAGCAGCTCTTTCTTTTTGACCTTGTTACCAGTGAGCTTGATTGCTTCCTTGATATTGCTGTAGGTGGCCCATCCTGCTCGAATCCGTCTTGATGTCTCAGGGTACAGTTGGACCTCGTCTTTCTTCGTTGTGGCCTTCTTGAGTGGGATCTTGTGCTTCAGGATCTTTCCAAGGTAACGAGTTTCTTTGACTACAGCAATGTCGTAACCGTCGCAAACGATTGGTTCAATATGGGCGTGGTCGTTCACTAATGCCACAGTTTTGTTGTAGTTGAAGATTAGACCCGACTTCTTGGCTTCGCGGCTGATGTCGTTAAGTTGCTCTTCCAGCTCTTTACACGAGTTTTCGAATATAAGAAGATCATCGGCGAATTCCAGGTGAGCTAGTCTTTCTCCGTTGATTTTGATCCCTCTGTCTTCCCAATTTATTCTGTCCAGTGCATGCTGAAGAGCAAGGGAGAAGAGTGTCGGTGAGGAGCAGTCCCCTTGTCATGTATTCAAATTGTTAAATAATAATAACATGTATTCAAATTGTTAAATAAACGGATGTCGGAACTCCGTGCAACTCCTCAGGGAAAATGTTCGGTGACTGTATGGATCTAAACACAGTTCAAAAAAACCAATACGGACACCGTTTTAAACCATGCGGCACACGTCGGCAAAAGCATAAGACAATAAAACCGCTTCGCTACCGCTTTGTCGACCTCCGCTTTCATTTTCGAAAATGTTTGTACTTTAAAAAATGTTTCATTAAACATATTGAACGTTGCGGACTATTCCAAACGAAAGTTTTACCTGCTTCAAACATTTTTACGTTACGATTCGTGAATCTGGGATGGAAAAAAGTAGGAAAAGTGTAATTTTTTGAACTACAGTAACTGAAATTTGATCTACCTTATCGATTTTCTTTGCTTACACTTTTCAACCGCGTTTGCCGCAGTGTGTGCAGGCACAGACACCGAACGGTTTCACAAATTGTCAAAAACTACAGTAAATATGAGAAATAAATGAGGTTATTGTGAGGCCTTAATTGAATGGGGTAGATTGTGAAACAAAGACAACTTGTTTCGCTCCCTGATTGATCAGAGGTGCAGAGAAATAGAGAACACGTAGGGGGTTAGAGTGATAGAACGAAGAGGAGGCATTTATCTGGCGTAAACAAGGCAAAGGTACCATGGAGGAGGCTACTTTGGGTTAAGAAACTAAAATGCGGAATTGTGGAAGGTACTATTTCAGCGGGAGGCGGAACGCGGAAGAAATATTATAAACGGAAGGCGAAACGCGGAAGAAATATTATGAGCGCAAGGCGGAAAATTATGCTTGCACATATCTTCCTCTACCTGTAAAAAAGTCTGACCTCCGTAAATCGGTTACTTATTACTGTAGCAGTTTCGCCTTGAAACACATGAACTATTAAGTAATGCGTCTTTAATTTCAATGGAATGAAAGTAAGAATAATAATTTGAATCCACAAA
>OZ022253.1:1164142-1226642 GCA_963978915.1 Caenorhabditis parvicauda
CTCCAGAACATTATCATGTTGAAGTGTTCGGAGAAGCATTAGTTCCCTGGAAAAATCTCACACTCTCTTTTTCTCTCTCTCTCTTTCTCTCTCTCTCTCTCTCTCTCTCTCTCTCTCTCTCTCTCTCTCTCTCTCTCTCTCTCTCTCTCTCTCTCTCTCTCTCTCTCTCTTACTTTTCCCACTTTTTCATCCTCTTTGTCGTTTACACTGTTTTGAGAAAGCGCCCTTTTTCACATTTTCAGTGTAAATGAAATGAAAAGTATGATGAACTGTCAGTTATGACAAATAAAATTGTAATAACTTTAAAAAATTAACAATTATCCTTTTTTTAACCGTTGACTTGAGAATACCGAATGATTACGTGTTTTTTTCTTGAAATTTCGAAAATATTCTTCGAAAAATGTGACAATCGTCTTAATTCGGGCGTTTGTTTGTCAAAAAAGAGTTAATTTTCATTGATGGTAAACCTATTTTATACGGAAAAGTAGACTGAATCATATGAATCATGAATCTTTTTTCATTTATCTTTGTCGACACCTCATTTTTTAGGCTTAGGTAAGGTTCAAAGCGATCAAAGCTTAAACTTGATTACCACAAAAAATTTTTGCTCTTCGTAAGGAAATGATTCTTGATTCGATGATTCAGTTTACTTTTTCGTATCAAGTCCAAATGGCAGTTTAGGTTCAGTTCGATCAACGTGAAGAAACTGCAACGACGATTGATGAATGGAGAGGTGAAGTGATTTCGATCGTTTTTATTGATTCTTCATGAAGTGATCGATTTTTAATGAGAATTTACCAAAATTGATTGATTATAAAGTTTATGTAGTGATTCATTCCACTTTTTGTATTAAGTTAGTAAAGCTCACCTATACGTCCTCTTCGCATGAATCGTGCTTTGGAAGGGTCTGAAGAACTTCTTGATCGCCACTCGTTCACCTGTTGCTTCGTATTCCGCTGTACAGACAACCCCGTATGCTCCCTCGCCGAGCGGCCGCAGATTCTTGTAGAATGCCGGAACGACCCATCGTGTCTTGTTGAGTTCATACTGGAAATTTTTCTCGTTCGAGATATGCACTAGGAGCGGAATGGGCGACGATGGTCGTCCTGACAACCAAATCAAAAGACGAGAACGTTTGCTTTCGCTCAAGGAATGTGATTCATAGAGTGGATAAAAAACGCACATAGCTTCCTCTACCTGTAAAAAGTATGACTTCCGTAAATCGGTTACTTAGTACAGTAGCAGTTTCGCCTCGAAATACAAGAACGTAAAAATAATGCGCCTTCAATTTCAATGGATTGAAAGTGAGAATAAGAATTTAAATCCAAAAAGATCTAACTGTTCGTTGTGAGAGCCCCGACTCCTACCGTACTCATTTTACAAAAATGCGACTGGCGCGCGTTTGAAATTGGTCAGACTTTTTGCTAGATATGTGCAACTGCGTTTCAAACTGCGACTGCGTTTCACATATCTAGAAAAAAGTCTGACCGATTTCAAACGCGCGCCAGTCGCATTTTTGTAAAATGAGTACGGTAGGCCTACCCTAGGGTCGAGACTCTCACAACGAACAGTTAGATCTTTGTGGATTTAAATTATTATTCTTACTTTCAGTCCATTGAAACTGAAGGCGCATTACTTAATTGTTCATGTATTTCAAAGCGAAACTGCTACGGTAACTAAGTAACCGATTTTCGGATCTTTTTGTGCAATTTCACAACTTTCAGCTTGATAAAGGCTAATCACGTTTCGCGTTTCAAAGAAGTTATTTGATTTGTTATACATTTTTTATCTATTCTGTGTTTTACCATACGAACCGAATGAAAACATCCATAAAAACCTATCATCCAGCTTCTAGAAAGGGGTAGGAAAAATTTAAAAAAAATAGAACTACAGTAAGTGAAATTTGACCTTCTTTATCGATGCCCCGCCCCTTGCTTTGCCCACACTTTTCAACTATGTTGTTCAAGCTTCACTTTCTTCGTTTGACTAGGATACCCATATTTTTTGCTCCAACTATAGTCACAGATGAAAATTGAGATAGTCTTGAAAAAATGCAGTGATGATTAGCTTATTTAATCGAATGTTTCACACCGAGCTAAAGATGATCGTTATCGATTAGACGCGTTGCACTCAAATTCGCTATAGGGCGCATTTCCACATCAATATTTTTTTCATCCTCTTCTCCTAGTTTTCTCAAGTTAACAAGCGAATTTGTTTCGACGATTGCTATTGAAAAATTGCAAATCTTGTAACTTCCCTTCGTAACTAGCTTGTTATCATGAATTTCGAGACAACATAGGAGAAAACAGTTTTTCAACTACAGTAACTGTAATTTGATTTACAGCGGTGCGAAGGGGCGGAGTTTGTGCTCGCTGCTTATTGGTCGCCTCCCCTCGCTGCTTCATCCCACACTTTTCTACTGCAGCTTAGCGCAGTGTGATGTTTTAGAGTTAAGTACAAAAATAACCTCATGAAACCCTGTCGGCACGTGTTCTTCTGCGGGGGGCCCGAAGTTGGCAAAGAAGATGCCCGCATTGTTCTGCTGCTGCTCGACCTCCGTGTCTGGCGACATCAGAGTTGACTTTGACGATGGTACATTTGGGTTTACCTGTTTTGGAAATGAGAAACATAAAAGCGGAGAAAGGAAACACTGAAGGAACCACGAGCCACAGACCTTGGCCGATCATTTTCCAGGCTTGAGAAAAGGTTCGAGACCAAAGTCTACAGAGAGTGCTAACAATATACACAAAAAATGATGGATCTTGTTCAGTACAGTACCTCATCTTTAGTCCTAACAAGAGAACCTTGAAGCTTTCTCAAACTTGGAAAATGAAGTAGTCTGCTGCAAAATACAATAAAGGTATGAGCCTGGACTTGAACCAGTTGAAAAAAAAAGAATCAAAATCAAAAATATAAAATTTATTATTTCCAAAATGAGGGTTTGTAAAAAGGCATAACCTGGCATCCTTCTTTTATCTCGAGCTTTTTCTAACAGTGGGGTGAATGGGAGTTTAAAACATTTTTTATTCTGGATTCAAACTCAAGAATCATAGAAATCATAGTAGGGTGCCAGATAATTGTTCCCCTCAACATGAATTTATCAATCTGGCAGAAAAAGGTGCTTTGCGAGTTGAAAGTCGGTAAAGTCCAGGTAAATCAATGCCAGATTTGGCTAATCGTATAAAAACAGAGATATCGTAATTTTTCATGGTAAATTTTTTGCCAGAATAGGTGAAATTCTGGCCAGATCTGCTCCGGAAGAAATAAATGTGACGTAAAGGTGCCATAAGAATCTTTAAAGACCATTTAATTTTCTTTATGGCACTTTTAAATGCCATTATTTTGTTTCCAAATGTTAATTAAAGACATCTGAGATACCTTTGTGGCACCTTTGAATTCCATTTAAATATTAGGCGTTTATGAGATGAATTCAAAGATTATTTAAATGTACGCCGCTACTATAGTGGGTCTAATTTTTTGTCGGGACATACATGGATTATATCGTCGTTCAATTCGCAGAGCAATAGCACAAGACGAAAGTGGTGAGTTCTCTACAGCGCTAGACAGAAAATTACCGTTAGAATGTTAGTGGATAGGTAGAACAAATAATACAAGAATATACGACATGAAAGTTGACCGGAAAGGTATGTTACTGAAACCGTAGGTGAGATGGGAAAAATGAAGCTGGGAGAGAGAAATTGGTAGTTTTAGCATGAATAAATGAAAACTCGATGAGAAACTGAGTTAAAAGTGTGGAATAAGCAGAATTACCTCAAATTTAGCCATTTTGACGAACCAGAGTTGCACGGAAATCAGATTTTCATCACATTTCGTCACAAAATGTGGGAAATTGTTGAATTTGAATGAAATTCTTTCCTACTCCGTCCAGTTCAACGGATATACAACACTTCTGGTTTTATTCGACTTTTTTCCATTTCTGGCTCCCGTGCAGCTCTGATAGACACTTTTGAGCCAAAATTACTATAATTTCATTTTTTTTTTAGGAAAGAACATAAAAATACCTCATGCAATACTTTGACGTCGCTTAAAACTTGACATGCGGCATGATCGGCGACTTGTCGAAACGTTCAAAGTTTATGATTTCTTCGAAGATCATCTCTAAAAAAGATAATTTAACTTTGATGAGCATCATTTTTTTGTTGGTAATTTCAGTGAAAAAACATCATTTTACACAAAATTCTATATTCTACTGTGAAAAAACAGAAAATGTAATAATTGACAATTTCTAGAGAGAAAAAGACAAAACTTCAACTCGATTTTTAAAAAATATATCATAATCCATTTTCCTTCTTAACTTGTTTAGAAATATATATTTGAAATTTCAATTTCACTTCAAAAAAACTAAAAATGACACAATTTCTAGAGAAAAAAAACGAAAATTTATCTTGATTTTTTTCTCGTAACCTTTTTTGAATTTTTAGTGACCTGCGATTCTCGTCTTGATGAGCTTAAAACTGACAGATATTTTGAGGAAATCAAGAGACGAGATGATAACTTTTTTCCTGCTATGTCATAAGACTCCGGAAAAAAATAAATGTGATTTAAATGTGCCATAAGAATCTTTTAAGACCATTTGAATTTCTTTATGGCGCCTCTAAATGTCATTATTTTTTCCAAATGTTAATTAAAGACATCTGAGATATCTTTATGACACTTTTGAATTCCATTTAAATATTAGGCGTTTCTGAGGTGAATTCAAAGAGTATTTAAATGTACACCGAATGTCATTTAAAGATTAGAAACTTCAAAAGTGGAAAATAGTAATCAATCACATTTAAATGTGCTATAAAGAACATAAATAAACTTCAATTCAGACATAATCTTTAAATCACATGTATTATTTTCCGGAGGAGAAAGATAATATATGAAGAGTTATAATTCTACAAAAACTGGGAAAAAACAACTTTTCGCTCTTTTTAAGCAACTTTTAATGCATAAAACTCACTTCTCCATTGCTCCACCGTAAAACGATCATTATCATGTAGTTCAAAGTGGGTAGCCGCAGTTGGTTCATCATCATCGATATGATAGTCAGCCATGTAGGGATGAGCCATGGCATCGATGACTGACATTCTGAATCGATTCAATTTTTGCCTGGTATTTTTGTCTTCACATAGCTTCCTCTACCTGTAAAAAAGTCTGGCCTCCGTAAATCGGGTACTTAGTACCGTATCAGTTTTGCCTTGAAATACAAAAACGATTTACGTACTGAGCCTTTAATTTCAGAATGGATTGGAAGCAAGAATAATAATTTGAATCCACAAAGATCTAACTGTTCGTTGTGAGAGTCCCGACCCTACCGTACTCATTCTGCAAAATTGAGATTAGAGCGCGTTTGAAAACGGCCATGACACATCTATCGCTAGGAGCATGGCCGTTTTCAAACGCGCTCTAATCTCAATTTTGCAGAATGAGTACGGTAACTCTCACAACGAACAGTTAGATCTTTGTGGATTTAATTTATTATTCTTACTTACAGTTCATTGAAATTGAAGGCGCATCACTTTATCGTTCTTGTGTTTCAAGGCCAAACTGCTACAGTACTAAGTAACCGATTTACGGAGGCCAGATTTTTTTACAGGTAGAGAAAGCTATGTGCATGATTCTATCGATATACATATGTTCTATGTGGCGATTGAAGAGAAAAATCATTCTTTTTCGCCAAATTGTCGATGTCTGTCGAATGACGATAAAAAATAATGGAGAATGAACAAAATTCAGTGGTTTTCGTTAGTTTTTCGATTGTTTTCAGAAATTTTTCGGTTGTTTTCACTAATCGTCAACTGGTAAATAGCAGTTTTTCGGTACTTCTGAATGAAAACAATCAAAAATATTCCCGATCAGTGTGTACGTTAAATTTTGAAAGAAAGAACATTACACACCGCACATATCTAGCAAAAAGTCTGACCGATTTCAAACTCGCGGCAGTCGCATTTTTGTAAAATGAGTACGGTAGGGTCGGGACTCTCACAACGAACAGTTAGATCTTTGTGGATTTAAATTATTATTCGTACTTTCAGTCCATCGAAATTGAAGGCGCATTACTTAATCGTTCATGTATTTCAAAGCGAAACTGCTACGGTAACTAAGTAACCGATTTACGGAGGTCAGACTTTTTTACAGGTAGAGGAAGATATGTGCATATGCCTTTGCCGAGGTGTGCACTACTCTTCAGCTGAATTTTCAAAAAAAAAAAATCAGAACTGACAGAAACACAGCGGAACAGAAAAAAGTACACCGAACTATTGGATGAAAATATCTCACTTCATTGAGAAATTATCTTCAATAAAAATTTAATGCTCAAGAAAGAACATTTCCAGGTGTTTCCATTTCCAACTCGAATAAACGTTAAAGACAGCTGTTAAAACTATTTCTGTAAAACTTACCTCACTTCTTTTTCAAATTTCTCGCTAATGTTTAAACCTACGAGAAAATGAACTTTTTTGAACTACAGAAAGTGAATTTTAATCTACTCTATCGATTGTCTCGGTTTGTTTTCATTTTTCAACTGTGTGTTCCACCTCTTTTTTCGATAAGCAAAAAAACCTGCGATCCGGGTCCAGTACAAGAATTTTGTCCAGAAAGTCGACTAGCTCGGGTGGGGGATTGTACTCAGCGAAGTACGCGTAAAAGTCCTTTCTGTAGTACGAACAGAACGATTCGATGACCGTTCGGGCTGGTGCGCTTTTCTTGCCGATCTGAAATGATATCAATATCATATAACTTCAATTTTTTAAATCGCACCCAACTCCAACTTCTTCCTGCTTTTTGTTGTGACTATAGAAATAATCGATGTTGTTCTATAAGGTTATAGAACATTGTTTACCGAATGTTCTGGAACCCTTGTGAATCATATTAATAAGAGAATAAGGGGACCGCCCCCTTTGCTCCGCCCTTTTATGGTTGAAGCCGATTTTTGGGTGGTCCTTTTTGGATTTGGTCGGGGGAGGGTTGGAGGGAGGGGTTGTGCAAAAGTGGCCGGAAAGGGATTCGAACGCGCGTTAAGGGCCTAGAAATCCAACGCTTCAACCACTCGGTCACCGCTGCACGTTTTTTTTTCAGCGCCATTCGCGTGACCACTGGGACCACTGGGGGCCCTCGCAGGTTGTTGCATTAGTTCTAGCCAAACTTGCATTAGTGTTAGCCGAGTTAGGATTTTTCGGGGAGTGCGGAAGCGGACAGCGAGGAGAGCGTGGGAGAGAGAGAAATGTAAATGAAACGAATGAGAGAGAGAGAAGGAAAGAGAGATAGATTTTTGAGAAAAAAAGCGTTTTGGAGCGTTAGCGAAAAAACTCCAGCGGCCCGAGCGTAGCGAGGAATAGCTGCTGGTTGTATATAAGACAGAGTTTTGTGTTGATAAATAATGAGATAATTCTATTTCTACATTCGACACCTGGTACTTGGATAGTACTACACGGACGTACGAAGAGATTACAACATCGTTCGTTAGATTCGTATTGGTGACAGACCGCCTTAGTGGCCACGGTTTCGCACAAATGATTCTTTCAGTTAATCCGACATTTCGGTGTTATGGTCACGGTTCATTTACCCTTGTTTGAGGTAACTGTGACCCTCAAGATGGCGTAACGTCGAAACGTCGGATAAAACATTTGTGCGAAACCGTGGTCACAAAGAAAACAAAATTTATCCAATACCTACCCAACTCTTTTTTCTCACTCTTTTCAAATTTCATTCTAAAACAATCTATCCATGAAACTTCCTCTATTGTTAAACTTAAACCGCGCGCTCTATTCACGGTTTTCGACAATCACCTGATCAGAAATAAATCATAGGCTACTTTCTTCGAAATTCGGGTAACTTTTTAAAAGTCAATATTTTTGACAGTCAGCTGGTGAAGGATTTTTCATTTTTCACATATACAATGAAAACATAAATTGTCTTTTTTTTTACCTATTAACGCAATGAATCCATTATCACTTTGAATCTTCAAAAAAATACCGTAGTAAAACAAAAACTCACCTTTTCAAGCAGAATCTTGTCCGGGCTTCCACACAGTTGCGTGATACGTTGGTATTGGCTGTTTACTGTAATAATCAATTGTTCAACGTTAATATAATACAACTCTTACCGTCTTCTCCTTCGAAAAGCGTTTCTCCAGTCAACAATTCCGCCGCTATACAGCCAACTGACCACATGTCGACTGAAATTCGGTTCATAAAAGCTCAGTTCATTCATTATCAAATTGTGAGAAAAAGTATGGAAAGCGGTGTGTCAGAAAAAAGAGGACCACTTTTCATACTATACTTTTCGAGTTTTGACCTGGCTTAAAGTTTGGCATTTTTCATCAATAATGTTTTCTCGACTCTAACTCGACACCGTTTTTTTCATACTTTTTTTTACAATTTGATAAGTGGATGAACTGATTCATCTGATTTCTTGCACACTGTTGTAGTAAGTGGTCCTCTTTCATTGACACAAACTGTAAAAGTTGCTTTCACGAATAAAACATAATTTTGAAACATGAATCTGGTACATCATTTTCATCTCGAGTGGGGAGTGGGGGTAGAGTTTCAAAAAAGGCGCACATAGCTTCCTCTACCTGTAAAAAAGTCTGACCTCCGTAAATCGGTTACTTAGTTACCGTAGCAGTTTCGCTTTGAAATACATGAACGATTAAGTAATGCGCCTTCAATTTCAATGGACTGAAAGTAAGAATAATAATTTAAATCCACAAAGATCTAACTGTTCGTTGTGGGAGTCCCGACCCTACCGTACTCATTTTACAAAAATGCGACTGCCGCGAATTTGAAATCGGTCAGACTTTTTGCTAGATATGTGCATCAGGTAACTAAATACGACAGTTTTCCGGTGATTTCTGATAGTTTTCGAAAAAAAAGGCAAGAAACGACTAGGATAAATACGGGAAACAGTCGGAAATCTTCGGAAACGGTCAGATTGTGTAGCAAAGCCATGGGAATCTAATTTGAGACAAAAGCCGAAATTATGGGGAAAAAGAACTTCGCACGAAAATGATGCAATTCATTTACAGAGTCGAAAATCAGCAGAATTTTGAAAAAAGGAGAGTCGAAAGTGCAACTTGAAGAAATGATATAAACATTGAGATATTGCTTGTTAGGGTCGTTCTAAATACCTCTATCGAACTACTTGCACCATCTATCATTACTAACGCCAGTATTCAGTTCTTTTCTCTCTGGCTGTCCACACCTAGGCACAGGCATAAGACAATATAACCGCTTCGCAACCGCATTGCCGACCTCCGCTTTCATTTTCGAAAGTGTTTATACTTCAATAAATGTTTCAATCGACATAATGAACGTTGCGGACTGTTCTCAACGATAGTTTCACCTACTTCAAACGTTTTTCCGTTACGATTTTTGTGAATCTGGGACGTAAAAAACGAACCTTGTGTCGAGTAGCTGTCGACATTCCAGAAGATGACTTCTGGACTCCGATACCACCGTGTCATAACGTACTGGGTCAGGTCATCAGCTGCCTCGGTCGACCTCGCCAGGCCAAAGTCGAGTACGGTTAGATCCGAGTCTGTGGTGACGGCAAGATTTCCCGGCTTCAGGTCTCGATGGATGATGTTCGCCGAGTGGATGTACTTCAGAGCTCTGAGCAGCTGGTAGACGATGAGCTGCACGTGCTCCAGTGTTATGTACTGAAATTATGACTGTTCTAAACGAAATTCAAACAAATTATCAGAAGAATGATAATTCTAGAATTTTCCTGCTACGAAACATCATAAACCATCAGGATTATGAAAAAAATCGTGTTACATCATGAAAAACTAATTGTCTTCAGCACAAATTCGATCCAAGTGATAAAAATGTTCCGACTCTCAAGAAGTAATGCATTCGATTCAAAACTAGAACTCCGGAAAAAAATAAATGTGATTTAAAGATTACAAGCACTATTCAGGGGCGCTTCGCGCCCCACATTTTTTGTTTTCACGTCAGTTTTGATACTCGAAACAAAGAATGAAAAAGTGAACGAACGTTATTCAATAAAAACGTGAACTTACAGACAACTTGGAACTTCTGGATAGCTCCATTTTTAAAAATTAAAATGCTAGGCGATAAATGGATCACGTTGAGGACACGTTTGAATTTCAAAACTAAGGAAATCCGTGCCGCGCAGCAGCGCGCGGTCTGATCGAATTAAAAAGTTGATGCGCATCTCCGCTTCAACAGAACCTATCCGATGGCGTTTTCCCCGTTCTGATCCGACTCCTATGAGCTGAGAACAGGCCGCGGAAAGACAGTGTGACCAAATAGCCTTTTTTCATTAGAAAAGATGTCTGAATTGAAGTCCATTTATGTTCTTTATAGCACATTTAAATGTGGTTGATTACTATTCTTCACTTTTGAAATGTCTAATCTTTAAATGACATTCGATCTAAATTCAAATAATCTTTGAAGTCATCTCAGAAACGCCTAATATTTAAATGCAATTCAAAGGTGTCATAAAGATATCTCAGATGTCTTTAATTGACATTTGGCAAAAATAATGGCATTTAAAGGTGCCATAAAGAAATTTAAACGGTCTTTAAAGATTCTTATGGCACTTTTAAATCACATTCATTTCATTCCAGAGAAACTCCCTGCCTCATTTATCTAGTTGGCCGAAAAAAAATTTTTTTTCGTGTCAGAAACTTATCAAATATTTTTTTGAAAGCTCACCTTGGAACCTTGAATCTTTTGCTTTCTAAGCCACCGATAAAGACTGTCTCCAGCATATTCGGTCACGATGTATCTGAAAACGAAAAATCGATACTTTCACAGAACAATTGCAGAGGAGTTCAAACACATCGAGAGAACCTACCTCATTCTCTTTTGGGTTTCATAAACTCGAGTAAATTTGTTACATTCATGAATTTCCGATTGAATAAAAGCTATTAAAACGATTAAGATGAACTACAGCAACGAAAAATATAAGTTTTTTGCTACCGCAGTGTGGTGCGTCCTTTAACAGCCCTTAACCATAACATATTGTAACAACGGAAACATTTAAAGTTCTCAAATTCTCGATTTTTCATGATTTCAATAGGATTTTCGATCATAAATATTTTGAATTTTCCGAAATGAGCTTAATACTCACACATTCCTAAAGTTGCTCTCATCGTCTGGAGTGTACAGGTCCAAGGCTCTGATGATGTTCTCGTGGTTCATCAACTGGAGAAGACGAACTTCACGGAAGATTCGTCGGGCCTGCATAGGAGAGATTGAATTGAAAAGGAAATTATGAAAAACCTCTGTGTTCGAAAATTTACTATATTCAATTTTTTCCGTTACAGTTTTAAAAATCATATTTTCATAGAACCATAACAGTTTTAAGAATCATATTTTCATAAAATCATAATTTTTAAAAATCATATTTTCATAGAATCATAACAGTTTTAAAAATCATATTTTCATAGAATCAAAAGTTTTAAAAATCATATTTTCAAAGAATCATAACAGTTTTAAAAATCATAATTTTTTACGAATCATAACAGTTTTAAAAATCATATTTTTAAAGAATCGTAACAGTTTTAAAAATCATATTTTTTTTAAGAATCATAACAGTTTTAAAAATCATATTTTCATAGAATCATAACAGTTTTGAAAATCGTAATTATTCGAGAAATTTGGCATTCAAAATCGACTCATTTTTCTACTCCTGAGCACGTGTAGTGTTAAAATAAAGAAGGATCAAGTTTTATAAACCATCCAAAGGTTCAGAAATTGCAAAATTGTGTGACCGGAAAAAGTCATTAATCAAATAATTTCTCGTTTGGATTCAATTCTTAAGTAATAACAAAGAGATTTGGTGATGGTAGCAGAATGCTATCTCAATTTTTTTCGAAAGGCACTCTTACAACCATACTATTGTGAGAAATAGATAAAACTAGCTCAAATTCATTGTTTTGTTGGTGAAATCTGTCGAATTTATACCCCTGGTACCCACTAATTATAAAGCCCAACCAATTTTGGTGTGAGCCACGGAGTGACGTTTTGCCACATAATTCACGCCAACGTAAAGACAAAAGCGTCTAGGATTGACCTCATCTAAAAAATAAAATCTCACCAAGGCAGGCGTCGCAAACGGGTCTTTCAACTTCTTGATAGCGACGTCTCTTACTTTCCCGTCGTTACAGGTCACCTTGCTTCTTCTAAAATTTTCCAATTTGAGAAAGATATACATTAGGTTTCAACTTCAATTTTTTAAAATTAATATTTCCCATTTTTTCGCCTTACGGAATAAAACATTATTTTTGTTTTTAAACGGCTATGGAATCTTGTAAAAAAGCTTACACTACTTTCTGCCTACAGATATCTCTTGGAAACGATCACAACTGGGGTCTGAGATGCTTGAGATATTTCCTCAAATCCACATGATAACACCAAGAAATTTTTACACATTACTTTTCTCGTTTGATTTACTTACTGTTTTCGTTCGCATGCTAGAGGGAAATCGTTCGTTGTTTGTAAGGATCTAAGCGGAATTCAAAAATTACCACTTCGGACACCGTTTAAAGCCATCAGAATTCGTTTTAACCAATGTAGGCACTAGAGTTGCACGAAAGTAAAAATTTTCAAATCGGAAGTCGGAAGTGGGGAGTGAATTTTTTAAACGGAAGTCGGAAGACGGAAGTGAAAAAAGGACGGAAGTCGGAAGTAGAACTTTTTCAACGGTAGTCGGGAGTGCAAAAAAGTCGAAAAAACCCGAGATGTTGTATGTCCGCGCATTTTCAACAGGCGAAAATCAATTCCTGACTGAGTAGAAACGATTTCACGGTATTTTCGTCATTTTTCACGAAAAAATTTCTTGACAGAAGTCGGAAGTGGAATTTGTTAAACGGAAGTGAAAAAAGGGCGGAAGTCGGAATTCCGTACAATTCTGTTAGGCACCGTTTTAAAAATTGAAAAAACCAAAAAATAATCACTGAAGCTTATAAAGTTTAGGAATGAAATCTCACATGACGTTCCCATACGAACCACCGCCAAGGAAAGTCGCATTGTCATTGTCGTAGCCATCGGGAAGGAGAAACGTGATTTCTTCAATGTTCACCTTCTTATATCGCCGGTTGTAGTAAACTTCGTTCTTGCGTTTCTATAACAACCGAAATTATTTGGAGGAGAAAAAGGTACTCCAGCTCGATTAAGAACAACTTTGTTTCGTACTTGATTGTGTTACGTCTCACTGCATACCGGGCATAAATGGATATAGCCGCTCTGCAACCGCTTTGCCGACCCTCCGCAGAGCGCGCTTACCTCACTATTTTTTTTCGTTTTTTTTTTGCTGATGTCATAGCCTATTCTTTTGGTTTTCTCATCTCTAAAAACGTTGTGGATTGCTCCCGAGGTTAGTTTTACATACTTTAAACATCTTTCCGATACGATTTGTGACCCTGGAATAAAAAAATACAGGAAAAATATTTTCTGTGCAATTTCATAACTTTCAGCTTGATAAAGACTAATCACGTTCCGAGTTCGAAGAAATTTTTTTATTTGCTATACATTTTTCTATCTATTCTAGTTAACAGACAGTTTACAATATTAAATCAGTTTTTTTCTCAATAACTGAACTAATATTTTTTGTTTTTCAAATCTTTAATTTCACTGTCCTACTTTTCTCATGCATTGCTTCCACGTCATTCCTTTCATTACCTACTAGTCATCAAGAGAACTTCAACACTACTATTTCTGCTTACAACATTTTTGCTTATTCAATCTCGTTTTTAGAGCATAAATATACCTCCATCTCCTCTTTTTTCCTCGCTTGCTCGGCCGTCGACGATTCTGGTGGGGGTTCTTCGCCTTTCACCTCTGGTAATGAATCGTTTGACAGCTTGTTTGCGGGTTCGTCGCCATTGGAAACCCCAGCAGTCATATCTTCGTGTTTACGTTCTGAAAAAAGAAGATTAGGAACTTCTTTGAAACATACACAAGCAGGTAGTCCTCGCTACGCTCAGAGCCTCTTTTCCTTTTTTCATTACAAAATCACACATTTAGACTTTTAGATTGAAAAAAAGTGGTTTTTAAAGGCAACATCTTTCCGGCAACAAAACCAAGAAGGGACCACCCAAAAAAACGGCTTCACCAAAAGTGGGCGGAGCATCCCTCGTTTATATACAGTGTGGACAGAAAATACAGGAACGGTACACGAAGCTCCGCTACTCGAACAAGATTCTAGATTACTTTCTGAAATTTTGGTCTATTGTAGCCAACACTATTCTCCACAAGTGTACTAAATTTCATCCTGATTCATTAACTTCGAAACGGTGTATGATGATTTGATTGAAAACAGTGGATTTTCAAGTGGACATAAAATAGAGGAACGCTACTGTAATTTGAAGGTCAACGCTCGGAATTTGGAATTAATGATGAAAATGACACGTTAGAAAGTTTTTTTAACAATTGATATTTTTATTTTCATCATTCCGACAATTTTGACAGAGTTACAATCAAATCTTGTCGAATCCTGTAATTTCCCGCATCTTAGAAGTTTTTGGTTTCCACCGAGTTATTTATCAAAATGTTAGTTATTTCATCATGATCAGACAATGATTCTCAACAGTTTTCCGAAGTTTCGTAACAACATCGGTTATTTTACCCCTCCAAAGAGCCCTTCAAACTGACTTAAGTTGACGTCGCTGCAATGGTGACTCCGGTATCTTGTTGTAAAACGCGATGATATTGAACGATAAATGTGAAAAAAACACTCAAATTTGGAGAAGGATGTTTTGAAGACATCATTTAAGTCATTATCGACCAAAAGAAACAGCATACTGTGATAAGTCGTACTGTCGAAGTGATGGCGCTGGAATGAACGGAGTTTTGCACTCAAAGTGTCTGTTTTCGCCTTGTTTTTTTAACGCGCGTCTTTGAAGCGGTTCGAACAGCCCTGTTCCTTTAGATCCAATTTTTTTTTGATAGGAAACGATCCTTATTAAGCAGATGACAAATGCCCCATGACATTTTTAAAAATTTTTCACAGTTATCATTCAATATCGTCACGTTTTACAACAAGTCACCGTAGTCACCTTTGCAGCGACGTTAACTTAGTGGGTTTTTCCGAAACGTAAATAACCGATATTGTTGTGAAAGTTTGAGAAAACTGTTAGGAATCATTGTCTGATTATGATGACATAACTAACGCTTTGATAACTAACGCGGTAGAGACCAAAAACTTCTAAAATGCGGAAAATTAAAGGATTCGACAAGATTGGATTGTAACTCTGTCAAAATTGTCGGAATGATGAAAATAAAAATATCAATTGTTAAAAAAACTTTATGACGTGTCATTTTCATCATTAATTCCAAATTCCGAGTGTTGACCTTCAAATTACAGTAGCGTTCCTCTATTTTATGTCCACTTGAAAATCCACTGTTTTCAATCAAATCATCATACACCGTTTCGAAGTTAATGAATCAGGATGAAATTTAGTACACTTGTGGAGAATAGTGTTGGCTACAATAGACCAAAATTTCAGAAAGTAATCTAGAATGCTGTTCGAGTAGCGGAGCTTAGTGTACCGTTCCTCTATTTTCTGTCCACACTGTATATGATGATAACAGCTAGTGCACAATGTTATGTAAAACCATAGAGTCAAATAGTAACCAATTTGTATCAGACCACAGTGTGGCCCACAAGAATACACGACTAAAAATTACTTTTTCGAAACTACTGAAAACGACGAGAATTGTTTTCATTGAAAAGTACCATATACCAATGCTGAATAGTCTTGTTTCAGGATCACGCGGGAATTTCATTCTATAAATTGCCATGGAAATTTTTATTTTGAACACTGCGTTGGGAGAAAAATATTTTGAACTTTGAAAAAAAGCTATTGGAAGGTCATTTTTAAGAGGTAATTTTAGAAAACTAATGCGGCACTTGAGAGAGAGAAAAAAAAAGAGAGAAGGGAGAGAGAAAGAGAGATAGAGAAGAGACAGGTAGTGAGTGAGAGTAAGAGAGAGATAGAGAGAGATAGAGAGAGAGAGAGAGAGAAAGTGAGATTTTCATACAACCAGATTAAGAAAAAATGGATGAGATTAGTTCTACTTTGATGTCTTGTTGAATCTCTCCTTTCTACACGAAATATAAAGTTGCGAAATCCATCGTCGCCCCACTTTTGGTGTAGACTGAATGAAGAAATTTTGACACATGCCATAAATCGACGTAAAGTAACAATAAAATCGTCTAGAGTTGAAATCGGACAATTTCACTTCCACTCTGGGTTATTTTTTTCAGATATCACAGCTACATTTCCTCTAGACTCAAAATCAAATAATTTTCAGTTATTTTCAAGTGTTTTCAGTGATGTCGGCAGTAAAAGAGAAAATGGATATGAAAACTACTGGAAACAAGGCACATATCTAGCAAAAAGTCTGACCGATTTCAAACTCGCGGCAGTCGCATTTTTGTAAAATGAGTACGGTAGGGTCGGGACTCTCACAACGAACAGTTAGATCTTTGTGGATTTAAATTATTATTCTTACTTTCAGTCCATTGAAATTGAAGGCGAATTACTTAATCGTTCATGTATTTCAAAGCGAAACTGCTACGGTAACTTAGTAACCGACTTACGGAGGTCAGACTTTTTTACAGGTAGAGGAAGATATGTGCAAGGTACTTTTGAAAATTTCTGAAATTAACCTTTTGCATGGAAAATTGAAAACTATTAATACTTCAAAAATTTATGAAAATCACTAAAAACTGTTGTATCTTCAGAAAATAGTCAGAAACAATCATTTTCTGAAGTATCGTATCTTCTCAAAACAGAAAAATGATGTTTTTCCAGACAGGAAACAGAAAAGTATCAACTTTCCACGATAATTTATACGATAACTCGTACGTGTGATCACTGGACAAGACTACTTAGCATATGTAGGTGGTATTTTTAAAAGAAACAAGAATTTTACCTTTCTACTAAAAATCTTTACCATTTTTAAAGATAAATCCGATTGAAATTCAACCAATCGTTCAGAAACGACGGTTTTTTTCATAAATTTCCGAAAAATACTCTGATTTCTAGTAAATTTCAAGGAAACTTACTAGTCTACTTTGGAGTTGTCTTGAAACTACCCAATTTTTGACGCTTAGATTATTCTTAACAAATCTCAAACGAGGTCATAATTTCACATAGTGAAACTAAAACAACAGAAATACTTCCAAAACATATTTGTCCTAGCATTGTTACACTTGAAATTCAGACAAAAAAGTTGGTTATTCATATAATTTCCAATTTTTCACAAAAAAAAACATCGAAAATCCGTTCAAAACATACTTTTTCGTAGCATCTATACACGTCAAGTGCAAACAGACAATTAAGTGAGGCAAAACTGAGTCACTGGCACATAATCTACAAAGAGATAAGAACTCACTGGTATTTGACATCTGATGCTGACGTGACGTTAAGACGTTTTCTCTCTCTGAAATTTCACATTCAACATGTAGGGACAAACAAGTCAGGGAAAAATCTAATTAGATCTGGCAACTTCGGTGTAAGACCTGATAAACGCGAGCAAAACTATCTCTAGGAAAAAGAATAATATAGAGTTAATTGAGTGGCACCAAAAAATTAACTCTGAATGTACTCCGGAATTAACTTCATATAAAGTTGAACGATCACATAGGTCATAAAAAGAGAAAAGCAACTAAAACTTATTCTAGTAACTTTTGAAAGTCATCTCCGGGTCTCTACTATTTCGGTATCCTACTCTCAGATGTTCGAAAAAAGTTCATTCAGAGTTAATTCCGGAATAAATTCAGAGTTAATTTTTTTGGTGCCTCAATTGACTGTATATTGATTTTTTTCTAGAGTATGGTTAGACCTAATTCCGAGATGAACAGGTCGTGTATGACAATTTTCAATTCTTTTATATTACCATCTCAGGGAAACCGTTCGGTGTCTGTATGGTTTCTGAAATCCATATTGGTTTAGTCGGTATCTGTATAAATTCGTACAGACACCGTTTGCAAACAGCAAGAAATCGGAGCTTGTATGAATCCATACGATACCGTTTTTGAAAACGGTGTCTGTATGGCTTTAAACGGTGTCCGAATAGATAATTTTCCACATTCCGTTTGGATCCATACTAGAGTTGCACGGAAGTAAAATTTTTCAAAACGGAAGTCGGAAGTGAATTTTTTAAACGGAAGTCGGAAAACGGAAGTGAAATTTTTTTCACGGAAGTCGGAAGTGAAATTTTTTTCACGGAAGTCGGAAGTCGGAAGTGAAAAAAGGGCGGAAGTCGGAAGTAGATTTTTTTCAACGGTAGTCGGGAGTGCAAAAAAGTTGAAAAAACCCAGAGATATTGTATATTCGTGCATTCTCAACAGGTGATAGGTCAATTCCATACTGAATACAAACGATTTCACGGTTTTTTCGTCATTTTTCACGAAAAAAAATTTTTGACGGAAGTCGGAAGTAGAATTTGTTAAACGGAAGTCGGAAGTGAAAGGCGGAATTCCGTGCAACTCTGATCCATACAGACACCGAACGTTTTCCCTAATTCCGAGATGAACAGGTCTTGTATGAAGATTACCAGGTTCTATATGAACATTTTCAAGTCAAGACCTGGTTATCTTGAAATTAGGTCATTCCATACGTTCGGTATCTGTGTGGATCCACACGGAATTCAAAAATTACCGATTCGGACACCAGACATCGTTTTCAAAAACGGTATCCGTATAGATGGGATCCGATGTCTTGCTGTATGCAAACAGTGTCTGTAGGGATTCATACAGATACCGTCTAAAGCAATATGCATTTTTTCCCTGAGATGGTCCTGTTCAGGTTAAGCCGGTCTAATTAGATTCTTCCTGAGGAACATAAAGCACAAATCGAGATATTGAACAGACACAAGGGACTGTGTAGTAAACAAGACGAGGAGAAAAAAAACGCGCAGAGAAACGCAAACTGCTGATGAGTCATATTTATTGTGTGTTCGTGATGAGACCAAGTGGGAAGAGGGGCTGTTCGGGTACAATTTTCAACTACAATTCATGAGTAAAAATCATTTTACAGGTTTGGAAAAGATTCTGGGTACATTTTCTCGAAAGAACTAAAAAAAAAAGGCAGCGACAAAACTCAATTTTACGCCTCTTACATAAATTTTTAGAACTTTGCCAACACCTAGAAAAAATGAAAATAAGCAGTAATCTGCCACTATTTCTAAGTAAATCTCAATGAGAGAGCTAGAGAGAGAGAGCTTTTCCAGAGCTAGAGAAAAATCAATATGGTGTGCAAGAAATAAATTTTTTGAGCAAAATCAATAGAAGTTCGAGAAGCTCGAAAAAATGGCTAATTCGCTATACGTTATTAAAATTTCTCCAAATTCCGACAATTTATACAAGATGCGCTGCCATGTTTAGAGCAAAAATCAATATTGTTTTGTTTTCTATGCTATGTATTGCGTCGATATGCAATAAAATTTGTTCTTTGGGGCTTCGTAATTGTACGAAAATGATTAAAAACCGAAATTACTGTTGACTGTTCTCCCGCCACTTCGACCTCTGTTGTGTGCTTCTGTTCGAGTTTGTCCGATGAAGAGGTCCCATACTTTTGGAACGCTTCTGGCTTGACGCTTCTGATGACTGCCGACGACTTACGACTGATTCTGTTCTGGAGCCGAACCGGTTCTCCACAACTGAGACGCTGTCCATGAGTCCCGGTTGGTATCTGAAACCGAATATTGTTCGTTTCAGCAAAGTATAATACAATTTCCTTCCGAAAACGATAATTTAAAACAGAAAGATGCTATTATTTTCGATTTTCCGTGCTAGACTATGTCTTTTTTTCAATTTGTGCTCAATTTAGCTAAAGTGAGGTAAAATACAATAGCTAACAAAATTTTAGCAACTTTAAATTTGAAACTCCGTCAAGCTTAAGCTGCCAATCTCAATTTTTTTCTGGGACCACTTCGAACATTAAAAAAAAAATGGAAAATTGAGTTACTTAGGTTGGATCTTTAACTGATTTTTTTCACTATATAGTCAAATTTTCGTAGTGAACGAGAATACGACTGATGCAAAAAACTCTTTCGTTAGAAAACGAACAAAGGTAACTCAATGTTTTACTGTTTGTAAATGTCCGTTTAACTCACATTAAACATTTTTCCGTTACGATTTGTGACTTTGGTATGAAAAAAAGTAAGAGAAATGAACTTTAGATTGACCCGCCTCTTTCTTTGCTTATATTTTTCAACTGCATTTACCGCAGTATGCACCACTAGGGATGGGCAAATCGCCAGTCATTGGTTAACGATGGGTTATCCTCTTTTCATTATCCAATTGCATTGGCTACTCGATAGGCGAAACGATATCATCTGAACTAGGCATGGGCATATTGCCAATCATTGGCAGTCGATTGGCAATGCTATTGGCAATGCAGTTTGTTATAACACCATCTTTAACGTCAAGAAGGCCTAGAAATCAAAATCCAAGTCAATTGCATTGCCAACCGACTGCCAATGATTGGCAATATGCCCATGCCTAATCTTAACAACACCATCTTCAACGTCGAGAAGACTCAGAAAGTGCAACTCCAGCCGCTAGACAATTGAATAGCCAATCGCTCGCCAATGACTGGCGATTTGCCCATCCCTAGTGTGAACCACTACAAAGCCAAAAACTGGGCATATTCCAATCGAAGATTTAACACTGTAACATAAAAATTTACCTTCCAATACTAGTCGCTCTCAACGTGTTGTAGGGGCTCGCAACAAAAATATCGTTCGGCGACTTTCTGTGCAATGACAGTGTGGAGCAGTTTGGTATTCTGAAACCGACCTTGTTCAATTTTTTTTCTTTTTTTAATAATCAACATGGATTTGTATACAGTAGCGTTCAAAAGTTTAGAAAGTTTTTATTTTTGGTCATAACTCTTGTCAAGCTTAACCAATCGACATGATTTTTTGTCGGAGAACACATCAACTCATGAGAAATCTAATTTTGAAAAAAATCAGGATTACTGTAGCTACATTTTGATCTACAGCGTTTTTACGAAACCGCGACTTTTGAACTGATTTTTCACTTTCTTTTTTTAAATTTTTTTTGAAGGTTTTTTCCCGATTTTTTGTACTTTTTTCTTTCTATACTACTAACAATACTTTTTAAGTAATGGGAAAAGGAAAAGAAGTGCCCACCGACCAGCAGAAACTGATCATCGATGCTGTCCTGTCAGGAATACGACAGAATCAAGTTGCACGAGTATTTCAAGTTCACGAAACCACTGTATCCCGAATTTTGAAAAGATTCCGAAAGTTTGGAGTTTTTGGAGTGTTGCCAAGATCAGGACGGCCACGGACGACGACAGCAAGAGACGACGCACTGATTGTTCGCCATTCACGTCTCAATCCGCGTCTGACCGGAGAAGACATCAAGAAGGATATGGTCGCTGGAAACGTTGCCAGAGTCTCTGTTTCTACAGTCAAACGTCGTCTAAGAGCTGCTGGGTTATTTGGAAGACGTCCTTGTAAGAAGCCAATGATTTCTGAGAAAAACAGAAAGGCTAGAGTTGAGTGGGCAAAAGACCATTTGAGCTGGACCGTCCACGACTGGAGGAAAATCCTTTTTTCCGATGAAAGTAAGTTTTGTTTGTTTGGTTCCGATGGCATTAAGTATGTCAGAAGGCCAATCAACAGCCGGTTCAGTTCTAGGTACCAATTGCCCACGATGAAGCACGGTGGCGGTAGCGTCATGTTGTGGGGTTCGTTTAGTTACGACGGCGTTGGCCCATTGCACTGGATTCAGGGCAAAATGAATGCCAATGACTACAAGGATATTATTGTTAATGTTCTTGTACCATTTGCTGGTGCCAACATGCCGATTGGTTGGGTGTTTCAACAAGATAACGACCCGAAACACACTAGCCGTCTTGTTCGCGAATGTCTCCAGGATGAGGCTATCGATGTTCTTCCGTGGCCCAGTCAGTCTCCAGACCTCAACCCTATAGAGCACTTATGGGAAGAACTCGAGAGACGCGTTTCCGGCCATTACACATCCAATGCCGCGCAAAAATACGCGGTTTTACAAGAAGAGTGGAAAAAAATTCCGCGAGTCAAGTTGGAGAACTTGATTGAGAGCATGCCGAGAAGATGTAAAGCCGTCATTGATAATTTTGGTTATGCCACTAAGTATTAAGGTTTTAATAATGTTTTGATGTTCATTCCTTATCGATTTGAATTGCTACAACCGTTTACCATTATGTTTTTGAGTTTGTGGAAAATGTGTTTTTTATAGTGTCTGAGAATAAATTTTTTTATTTTTTTCCCTTTTGGTCTGATTTGAATTCGTTTTGACATAAGATGTAATAATGTTTGAAGTATTACCATTCAAAAAATCAGACCGATAGGTGAGGTTTGACAAGAGTTATGGCCAAAAATAAAAACTTTCTAAACTTTTGAACGCTACTGTACATTTTTTGCATAGATACTAGAAAAATTTCCGTTTTTCAATAATTTCGCACAAAAGTGACGTCGTGGCAATTACCGGAGTTTATGTAGAGAAACTCAGGTGAATAAAAATTAGATCTAGGATGTGATCTGTCTCGATACAAAAATTATATACTTCAAATCGAACAGTAATCACAAGAAATCGTATTTTTCAGAATTCCAAATATCTAATTTTATCCCAACTTTCTTTGACGTTTGAAAACCGAAAATAGAAAAGTTTACTTGATCTAATGTATTTTTTTTCCAAAAATAAGCTGAAAGTGAGTTACATCTAGGAAAAAGTGTATTAGATCATGCCATTTCAATATTCATTTTTCCCAGATCAAATTTACTTTCATTCGTTTGACTAACTTATCAATAGACAGAACTCAAAGTGTACTACTTTGTTAATATTGTTCACTACTGTGGTTGTTAACGGATCGTCTTGTTGTGTCCAGTAGAATTGCACTAGTTATATTTATTTTTCCAAAGTTTCGGCAATCATGCCATCTTCAGGGATATAACCTCAAACTAGGGTGATTAAACCTTTAACCTTAAAATACCCTAGTTTCAGGTTATATCCCTGAAGATGACATGATTGCCGAAACGTTGGAAAAATAAATATATCTTTTGCAATTCTACTGGTCACAACAAGACGATCCATCAACAACCACAATAATCAACACGATGCACAATAAAATTCTTCACCACTTACACTTCATTTAAGATTGTTCACTGAAACTCACACAGGTGGATATAGTTTCTTCTCATCGTGCGGCTTGACTATGTGTGAAGTAGCGTGCTTGTTCTCCAGAACTGGGTATGCTGGTGGGGGCAATGGTTGGTATGGGTTCCTTTCGAACACTGGGGCTGGAGGCTGAAGAGTTGTTTTGAATTTTAAAATTAAAATAATTTAACTTTCTCATCAAAAGAATCAGAGTTAAAATTGGAACACAGAACGTTGCTGATTTTTATTTTCACTTATATAGGTTTCGCATCTTCCAATGTGTTCACTTTGAATGCTTGCTGATAACTGTTAAACTTCAATTTTCATCGTAAATTTTCTGTGGAATTAAAGCTGTCAACGCCGAAACGGTCACATTGAGGACACATTTGAATATAAAAATAGGAAAACTCGTACAGCGCAGCAACACGCGAACAGATTTACTTCAAACATGATGCGAATCTGTGCAACGCGTCTAATCGATAACGATCAACTTCAGCTTGGTGTGTATCAGACTGATTTTGGAACGTTTCGATCTATTTCCTATGAGAACGGGCCGCGGAATGACATTGTGACCAAATAGCTCATTAGAAAAATTGAAATGACTACTCTGTTCTTATAGGACCTGGTAACGTTCATATAAGACCTGATTATCTCGGAATTCGGTCTTGCCATAGTTTTCTTCACGTTTACCAGGTCTAATTAGATTTTTCCTGGGTGAATTCAACAGAATTCCTCACCACATAAGTCGCAATGATCGCCGGCATTCCAAAATTGTCATGCCTCTTCGTGTGGCGCAGAGCCGAGTTGCAGAGTTGTGTTGTGCAAAGGATGTTGACGAGCACAAGAAATAGGAAGAACAGACCCAATGACAGGAGGATTGGACCGGCTATCTGAAATCCTTGTTTGGTACCAGAAAAAATTCATTTTCATGAGGGTTGTCGTCAAAAATGTGAAAAAAATTATCGAATTTGAGAAAAAACAGACAAAAACTTCTTATCTACCGAATTCAGTGTATTTGAGGCACAGGCATTAGACAATATAACCGCTTCGCAACCGCTTTGCCGACCTCCGATTTCATTTTCGAAAGTTTTTGTACTTTAATGAATGTTTCACTTGACGTGATGAATGTTGCGGACTGTTTCCAACGATGGGTTTACATACTTTAAACATTTTCCCGTTACGATATGTAAATCTGGGATGAAAAAAGTGGGAAAATTTTTTTTTTAAACTGCAATAACTGAATTTTGATCTACTCTATCCATTTGTTTTGCTTACACTTTTCAACTGCGTTTGCCGCAGTGTCAGCTATACAGTATTTTCTTGTTTACAAGTGTTTTCTCACTTCCGACTTCTGTTTAGAAATTTTTTTTTCTCAGAGACGCACAGAATTTTGACTTCCAAAAAGTTTCCATTTTTGTTTGATAATATTCGTCAAAATATTGGAAAATATCGCATTTGAAGCGAATAGAGAATGAAATATCCATCTACTCAGTTTAGTTCATCTGCTGAGCAGTTGTCTAATATTTTAAGACAAATGGGACATTTTTCACAGTTACTTTCAACTTTTTCAAATATGAACAAAGTTACCTGAATGGGTGGTGGTCGTATTTTCCGTTCATAATTCCAAGTCCAAAACGGCGAATCATAGAGGAGTCGATAGCCAAGAAAAGTCATAAAAAGTCCTCCGATGGTTAGAAAAACGCCGAACGCAGCGAGGCAGATGACCGTTGATGACCCACGGAATTTTCTTAAATTAACAACTGAACATTATATTTTATGAAAACTATTTTACCATAATATCAAATTTGAAGAAAACAGACAACGAAATCTCTCGTTCTATTTCACTCGATCATTCGGAAAAGATTTTTCGAAATTTAACCTCTGCACGGAGTAACGAGATCAAAAAAATCGAGTGTGGGCGGGGTTTCAAAAAAAGGCGCGAATCAGTCGACCCAATCAATACATTCTATTTAACGCTCCGGATGACCGCTTTGCAGTCACCTTTTGGTATTTTTTCTACTTTTTTGCACATTTTCTTGCTAAATATGTCCTTTATTGAATGAATAAAAATTTTTAAAAATACTGTAACAAAACTACAGTAACTCATCAAAACCTAGGTCGCGTTTGAATCTTTCGGACTAGGTTTTTTGTTCATTTTTTCGAAAACCTTTTTTCATTCAAGTTTGAATTTCCAATGAGTTGAAAAAGAACTTTAAAAAAAAAGCTGAACTATATGAAAATCAAAATGGATTTTTCTAAACACTTCCATTCATCTACTTTCCTCCATTGTATCTCAAATTTATTAATAATTATTTCAATTGATTTTTTTCAGAGATGGCCGTTTCATGAAGAAAAATCAAGGATCACAAAAGGTATTTTTCAAAATTAATTCTCTATTTAATGTTTTGTAGAGTTTTTACGAGTTTTGTATATAAGTGAGTTAATTTCCATAATGTTTTTTTTTCTGATTCTCTGCGAATTTTGTAGTTAGATGAAATTCTGTTGAACTTATTGTAAAGCGGTTTGTCACTCTGTTATGAATAGTTGCAACAACCATGATGATTCTTCGAAAATTTGACAAGGACTGTATTGAATATGTATGTGATATTTAAGAGTGAATCATTCGTCCGGTTCGACGTAATATAAAACTGGATACAAGGCCGTGTTCAAACTGAAATTTTTAAAAATATGTATTTTCAGCCCCGAATACTCGAAACTGGAAGACGAAGAACTGCGCCTGTGTACAAGAAGAGATAGTTCTAATTATAAAACTGGTGATTTTTTTGCATAATAAAGAAATTCATTTTTTATGATCAGTATTTTCATGATGAATCTCATAATTTGTATGTTTGATGATACGTAGATGGTACTATAAGTTAGGATCACCAGGGAATGGGGTGGTTGTACAACTTTTATTAGCATGGTTTGAAAGTTTTTCAAGGCGATTTTTGACCGACCCATCTCAATCGCCCCGCCCCCGTTACGCCCACTTTTCGATCGGCCGAAAGTGTTACACCGTGCTCTGCGTAGAAAGAACTAAATTTTGAAAAAAAATCAGCTGTTGAGAAAACACTCCGAAAACTCACGTAGTTCTATACGGGAAGAATCCGAACTGTGCAGGATACAGAATATCCCAACCCTTCGGATAATAGTAGAAATATGGATCTCGCTGAGCCATCGGTCCAAAATGTAGTACCCTTTGATTTCCAGTCCATTGTAATGGGTCAACTTCCCCAGCTCCTGCTTGAACCATTTCGTCCTTCTTATGTGTGGAAACGTGAAGCTTATCTGTAATAAGAAGGCATTGAATAACATGTATGGGCGAAATCGTAGTAAAAGTGTAAAACATACTTTGCGTTCGCTTCTTCCTTTTCTGATGTGTATGTTCAGGCTTGGACTTGAAGAAAAGATGGGTCCGAACACGCTCCTGATTGGCAGCACCACCGCCTCGTCCTCGCTTACTCCCCATCTGAAACCAATCTTACAATCATGAGGCGCTAATTTGTTATGTGGCGGCCGGACATTGGCATGTGTTGTGATAAATAAACCCATCGCCAGCCGACTATTATTATATACGGCGAACTGATTGAAAAACAAAACTTACCATTTTGCTTTATGCGATTGTTGATCTCAGCGGCGAGAAATAACGTAGTGATCTTGTGAGAATGGCAGAAACAAGCTGTATGCTCGCAGTGCAATTTAAACCGGCCACCTCCAGCTGCACAACCGAGTGAAAGCTCCATAGTCGCTGTCTTACGCGTCAAGCTCTGAAATCAGCGGTGAGAACGACGCGTTTATTACACAAAGAGGAGCGAGAAAGAAAAATAAAAATTTCAATTGTGGAAACGTGCTCCACCGAAACTTTCTTCTCTTTCTCTGCGTCTCTTCGCTGCGGGAATCCGCCCGTTCATTTTTATTTTTAATTTCGTTTTTTCTCGGATTTCAGGGTGATTTTTTATATTTTCTTCTTCAAATCAATCTAACAGTATCACTATGGAGCTAATGTACTAATTTTCCGCCAGTTTTCGTTTTTCTCTCTTCGTTAAAATCTAGTTTTTTAGGGTAAAGTATGGCTACTCTTGCACGATCAGGAGGTCTCGCAATCAAGACCGTAAGCTTTCAAAATTATTCGTTTACATTTCTGCATTCAGATCAGCGGAGCTTCCCCAAAGACCAACTTCGTAGCGGTCGCTCCAGCTTCAACTGGGGTTTGTTTCTTAATTTTTGAAAATGATTCCACGATCCAGGTCTCTGCTGTGCAGAACGCTTCTATCGAACTTCACACTGAGAATGGACGTCCAGCTGTTTCTCAGGGACCAACAGGAGGTGTTTTCGCTAGTGGATTTGCCACTAAGGGAATCAATGGTATTCAATTCACAACTTATAGTTTAACAGAAATCTTCAGTCTCATCAAAGCGTCACGCACACACTGATGTGACCTTCCCAGACTTCAACGCCTACCGCCCAGAATCTACTAAGAACGTTGACAAGGCTGCTCGCGACAGTGAAGATGACAGAAGAGCTCTTCCAGCTACACTCTACTACGGAGGTAGTTTTATGATGTTAAATTCACAATTATCTGTTTAGCTGGTGGTGTTCTCTCCCTGTGGGCAGGAAAGGAAATTGTCCAGACTCTTGTTTCTTACAAGGTGAGATTTCTCAATATTATTAGAGTTTTCGATGTATCGAGGTTTGCTAACGGTAATGATATTCATAAATCGAAGCAACTGTCTTAATGAAAATGACAACTTATTTAAGTTGACTTTTGTTAGAAGTCTTTTTTACAGGCTATGGCTGCTGATCAGAGAGCTCTCGCCTCGATCGAAATTAACATGAATGACGTTCCGGAAGGTCAGACCAAGACCTTCGAGTGGCGTGGGAAGCCAGTTTTCGTCAAGCACAGAACCAAGAAGGAAATCGCTACGTGAGTCTTGCAAAAGTTTGAAATATCTCTGTGTTAGAACCATCTAGCGGAACATCAAACAGAACCGGAAAACTCATAGTGTCGTTTTAGAGAGAAGGCTGTTGTTGTTGGTGATCTCCGTCACCCACAACACGACGATGAACGTGTTCAGAAGGACGAATGGTCTGTCGTAATTGGAGTCTGCACTCACCTTGGCTGTGTACCAATTGGTAAAATTTTGCTTTTTTTCAAAAGTTGTTTAACCAACATGCAAAATTACGAAAATTGGAATGGCTGAATAATTGAGTAAACGAGAAAACATGGAATTATTTTAATGAAATTTAGTGATATTTCCTGTCTAGCTCACCGATATGCTACTGTAATGTGCGTTACAATTTTTATAAATTGAAAAAAATATGTCTGTTACATTTACTAACGATTGTTCGATCATGTTGCTGTGATGTGTGGAAAAGATAGTTAGGAATCTTATAGTTTCTTTATGATTAAAGGAAGGTTGCTACTCAGAAAGCGCAGAAAGTTAAAACTAGAAAAACGATTCACGATAAGGATTAATTTCATAATTTCAGCTAACGCCGGAGACTTTGGAGGTTACTACTGTCCATGCCACGGATCTCACTACGACGGATCCGGAAGAATCAGAAAGGTAATTTTAGAACTATTAAGTATCGTAAATTAAAAACACATTCGGTGAGAAACGAGAACAGTAGAAATTTCTGAAGAGCTGCTTCATGATTACAGCTACAATATTGTCATGTTTAATACAAAAGTGATATCATCTATCAGGATATTTATTCTATTTAAATTTGTCATTTCCGGGATAGTTAACGAATCTATATTTAATCAACTAAAACATTGTAGGGACCAGCTCCATTGAACTTGCACGTCCCAGCTTACTCCTTCAAGGACAAGACCATTATCATCGGATCGAGCTAAATTCACTCTTACACACCCATCGTCTATGTTAATTTCTAGCTAAATCACGATTGAATTCTTAAAATTATTTCGAGGTGATAAATTTTAGTATTTGTCAATGGTTGCAGACTCTCGTTCATGGGCTTTGAATAGAAACCATTTGAATACCTGTGAATAGCATGAATCAATTTTGTTGTATCACCAGCTGCCAGCCCCCAATTCCATGCGAACAACCAATTTCAACAGCACAAAAAACTTGGAGTGGATTGAGCAAACAAGTTGTGTGCACTAATGCACCGACGACTACTCGATCATGCCCAGAATCGATTGACTCTCACTTTTCGACACTCGTAGTAGATAGGTAACTGTCCCTCTCTCTGCCATGTATGGAGCGAGTGTACAGTTGCTGTTATCATTTTGCTATCTGTTGCGTCTGTGCCTCTATAAGCATCGCTGTTCCATACAAGTATACTTGTTGTTTTTTCAAGCTTCGGAAGTTTATAGTATCACAACTTGATCAAAGATCCCTCTGAGAATTGAAAATCGACAAAGGCCAGTCAACTCCTGGCTAGATTCGGCGATTCGTGTGAAAAAGTACTGTGTACACCAGAGTTGCACGGAATTCCGCCTTCCGACTTCTGCCCTTTTTGCACTTCCGACTTCCGACTTCCGTGAAAAAAATTTCACTTCCGAATTCCGTTTTACAAATTCTACTTCCGACTTCCGTCAAAATTTTTTTTTCGTGAAAGATGACGAAAAAACCGTGAAATCGTTTCTACTCAGTATGGAATTGAGCGCGAATATACGATATCTCTGGGTTTTTTCAACTTTTTTGCACTCCCGACTACCGTTGAAAAAATTCTACTTCCGACTTCCGCCCTTTTTTCACTTCCGACTTCCGTTTTGAAAAATTTTACTTCCGTGCAACTCTGGTGTACACTTATCGACTCAGAAATCACCAAAGGTGTGCCTAATGTTACAAAGTTATACCTGTAAGGCTGAAACATCATGATTTCCCCGACAATCCAAACTCATTTTATCACACTAGCTTCATTCTTACGAAATCAACTCCAAGTGAAACGCCTTCTTTACTTTTCTAAACAAACACGCTTGTTTGACACACCTCGTTGCAGTGTTCTTGCACAGTTCTTTGCTGTTTAACTCAAAATTTTTCATCAATTCTTCTAATCTGGTTTACTGAATGAATTGAGTGAAAACGACACAGCATGACTCCTGTTTTGGAATGCACATATCTTCCTCTAACTGTAAAAAAGTCTGACCTCCGTAAATCGGTTTCTTAGTTACCGTAGCAGTTTCGCTTCGAAAAACATGAACGATTAAGTAATGCGCCTTTAATTTCAATGGACTCAAAGTAGGAATAATAATTTAAATCCACAAAGATCTAACTGTTCGTTGTGAGAGTCCGGACCCTACCGTACTCAGTTTACAAAAATGCGACTGCCGCGAGTTTGAAATCGGTTAGACTTTTTGCTAGATATGTGGAATGACTAAGTCTTTCTCTCTCTCTCTCTCTCTGTCTCTCTCTCTTTCTCTCTTTCTCTCTTTCTCTCTCTCTCTCTCTTTCTCTCTCTCTCTCTCTCTCTCTCTCTCTCTCTCTCTCTCTTTCTCTCTATCTCTCTCTCTCTCTCGCTCTCTCTCTCTCTCTCTCTCTATTTCTCTCTCTCTCTCTCTCTCTCTCTCTCTCTCTCTCTCTCTCTCTCTCTCTCTCTCTCTCTCTCTCTCTCTCTCTCTCTCTCTCTCTCTCTCTCTGTCTCTCTCTCTCTCTCCACCTCTCTCTCTCTCTCTCGCGTCTCAAATGAATCTTTCAGATGGCACACAACTTGAACCTAAGCGCGTTTAAGTATCCACTAGGATTCATCAGAATAATAGAATTCATCTTTATTGTAATCGCCATCGCCGCTGTAAATAGCTGGGGAGTCACAGTCCAATACAGGTGTCCTGGAACGACACCTAACGCGACTACAACTAATATCCAAGGAGTTGGAACATTTTCGTGAGTTTTAATCGATTTAAAGTCAAAAATGGTAATAATAGAAAAGAGTTGAAATGTTAATTTGTCAAAATCATCGTGATAAGATCTAGGCAAAATCAAGTATGAAAATGCACTTTTCATATCTAACTTTCTTTCATTCAAGTTAGATCTAGTTAACATTTTCATCTTAAATTTTTAAATGTCGTCAAAAAGTCGACCAACTCGCATCTTTTTCGAAACACCGCTTCTATTCGATTCTTTTATTGAGAGCCTCTTGCCGAAAGCGTTTTGATTTAATATCTCTCAGGCTTTTGAGTAACCTAAATCACTGGAAGCTAAAATGACTACGGTTTATAAACCTTTATCAATAAGGGGGAGGACGCGAATTTTGGGGTTTAACAACCTCGAGCAGAATCTTTGGGAATTGGAAAGCGACAAAGTCCAGGTGAACATCGACAAAACTTAGACCCATTTAAGTCAACTAAAACTTGGATTTACCAGAATTCAACTAATCTGGCCTGAATTTACCAGAACCAGCCAGGATTTCATCTATTCACATATCTTCCTCTACCTGTAAAAAAGTCTGACCTCCGTAAATCGGTTAATTAGTTACCGTAGCAGTTTCGCTTTGAAATGGAAAAACGATTTTCATAATGAGCCTTTAATTTCAATGGACTGAAAGTAAGAATAATAATTTAAATCCACAAAGATCTAACTGTTCGTTGTGAGAGTCCCGACCCTACCGTACTCATTTTACAAAAATGCGACTGCCGCGAATTTGAAATCGGTCAGACTTTTTGCTAGATATGTGTGTAGTGATTACCCTGTTTCTCAAAAGTTCAAAAAAGATGAAGGGTGCGGGGCAAAGTGGGCGGAGGATTTGTCAATTAATAATATGATTCTGACCCGAATTTACCAGAACCAGTCAGAATTTCACCTAAATCGGCCTAAATTTACCAGGATCAACCTGGAAAACCTGGTAAAACTAGAGATCTCTCGATTTTACACGGATCGCCAAAAATGGCCTGGATTTACCTGGATTTTGTTGATTTTCAATTCCAGAGATGTATAAACTTCATTTTGGCTCGATGGCAAGTTTATGTCAGACATTTAATAAAAAGGATACTTTTATGTATGACTACGTTCCTTTTATCATGAAAAACCCACTTTCAGGCTCCCTAAAGTCCACCTAAACTCATGTAACAGTACCCAACTCCACCTCTGGGGACCGGAAGACGGTGCCGCCGGAAGTGCTGGGTTTTTCTACTTTGTCAACGTCACTGCACTAATCTACGTTCTCTTCGTATCATTCACCTACGTGATCTTATGGCAACTGTACCAATCGGACAAGAGAATTGCGCTAGCTGTATGTTTTTTGCAGTTTTTTGATCATTTTTTAAAAGCTATTATTTCTTAGATCGTGTGTTGAAACCATCCTGCTGCTCTTTTGTGAAATCAAAATTACTTCTTGAATGTGGGCCGCGCAGCAGCGCGCAGTGGGATTGAACTAAGCCTTCAAATTTCTTCGAAAATGAAGTACAGGGTGCGCCGTAAGTATTGGTCGGTTGTAAAACCGCTGCCACGTGGCGCAGAATTCATTAAAAGTCTTCAAATTTTCACATTATGACTATCAAAAATATGGAAACAAAATTTGTTCTATGACTTTCAATTCATCTGCTTCTGACTCCGATGGCAGCGTAAAAACTCATCGGATACGAGGTGTCTTAAACGGTCTCCGGCAGGTGCTCTCCCTCATTTGACTTTTTGAAAAGTGAAGGGTGGTATGGTTATGGTGTCACTTCTCCCGTTAAAGTGGAAATATGAAGACTAAATTTCGAGGGAATATACCTAAAGGTTATACGAAAATAATAAAATTTTAAAAATTGAATTTTGACGCGTGACGTGGCAGCATACTACACGCAAAGTGATCGACCAATACTTATGGCGCACCCTGTATAAAACTTCTTTTTACTGTTTGTGTTACTTTGTTACAAGCTACAGCAGCCAAAAGTAATTTTCACGACAATTTTGAATCTGATAAAGTACAAGCAATTATTTCCCTTAGTATTTACGAGACCCGCGTCTGAACATAAAAAATATTCGTGCCGCGCAGTAGCGCGCGGTAGATAAGTTGATGCGCACCTTCGCAGCACACTTTTCTATTGTTTCAGGACCTCGGTATAACAGCAGTCTTTTTTGTTCTCTTCTTTTTCTGTTCATCCATCTGGTGGGCAGGAGCTAATACTATTGGTCAGTCAACATCGTGAGTTTTTTTGTTTCTTATCGGTAAAAATCACGTTAACTTTTTGCAAAGTACTGTACTTTACTACGTGGAATTGTTATTTAATAGAAATCACTGATAAGCGCAGTAGAAAAGTGTCGGATCAAGCTGCGAGGGGAGGCGACCAATAAGCAGCGAGCACAAACCCCGCCCCTTCGTGAATCCTGCACCGCTGTACATCAAATCACAGTTACTGTAGTTAAAACACTTTTTTCTCTGACGTTTTTTCAAAATTCATGATAAAAAGCTATTTACGAAGGAAAGTCGCATCATTTGCAATTTTTCAACAGCAATTGGCGAAACAAATTTGCTCGTAGGACAAAAGAATAAAAAAAATATTGATGTGCGAACGCGCCCTGTAGCGAGTTTTCGTTCAATATAATTTACGTGCAACGCGTCTAATCTTTAACGACCACCTGTGGCTCGGTGTGGGAAAAGTGAAATTTTTTGAACTACAGTAACTGAAATTTGATCTACTCTATCGATTTTCTGTGCTTACACTTTTCAACTGCGTTCGCCGCAGTGTATACATACATTTATTCAAGAAAGAATAAAAATGAAAGCTCGTGGCCCACACAAAAGGCACGAGCAGTGATAAATGGGGTAAAACGAGGTTGGGGCAACTGTGGTGATGGGAATAAAACAAATGTATACGCAAGCTCGCAGAATAAAGAAGGCTGAACGAAAGAGAACGATAAAGAATGAAAGAGAGAAAGAGTGAGTGAGTGAAACTTAATACGAAAAAGTGTACTGAATCGTTTCTATTAAGAATCATTTCCTCAAGGAGGGCTTACAAGGTGAAAAATTTTTTTTGTGATAATCAAGTTTAAACTTTGATCAAATATTATCATCGTACCTAACTAGTGCTTTGAACCTTACCTAAGCCTAAAATTTGAGGTGTCGACAAAGATAAATGAAAAAATGATTCTTAATAGAAACGATTCAGTACACTTTTTCGTATTAACTAGTGAGTGAAAGAGAGAGAGAGAGAGAGAGAGAGAGAGAGAGAGAGAGAGAAAGAGAGAAAGAAAGAGGGGGAGTGAGAGGGAGAGTGAGTGAGAGTGTATGCAAGTTGTAAACGTTTGTTGTGTCGCCTAGCTAAGTTCTATCATCTTCACCGTATTTGAAAACTCTAAAGACCAGTCAGAATGCACAATTTTAGTGTGTCCTGGTGACAATTACATTATAACAATGTTTGAAAACAACTTTTGAGAAGATTCAAGTCTTGGAATCAAAATTGACGTTCTCAATGCAGAAATCCCAAAATAAGTATCTGATTTTAATTTTGGACAAAATCGTTGGTTCCTCATTATAATCTTTCAGAGAAGAACATCTCAAGCAACTTTTCTTGGAGTCTCCAGAATGGAAGGCTCAAAACTCGACGTTCAGCTCGAGAAGTGTCAATAATGGGAAATTGGCTATTTCTGTGGTTCGTTTTTGTACACATCATTTATATCACGTAATGAAAACAGTAACATCAAGAGCTACTGCGTTAAAGACGGATAATTGAAACACTAAAGTGATGTAAAACTGACTTTTTTGATAATCTCAGAAACTCTGAATACGGGAAAAACTACCGTAGAATGCTTGATTTATGAACATAATTTCTCCATGTTTTTGTAAGATTTAAATGAATAATTCAAAAATTTCGCTGTTTACAGAGTTAATACGAAAAAGTGTACTGAATCGTTTTTATTAAGAATCATTTTTTCATTTATCTTTGTCGACACCTCAAATTTTAGGCTTAGGTAAGGTTCGAAGCACTAGTTAGGTACGATGATAAGATTTGATCAAAGTTTAAACTTGATTATCACAAAAAAATTTTTTCATCTTGTAAGCCCTCCTTGAGGAAATGATTCTTAATAGAAACGATTCAGTACACTCTTTCGTATTAAGTCTGTTTACAGCTTAGAAGTAACTTTTTTGACACATGAATTTGGTTGTTTTGATATTTTTTTTAACTTTTTGTTTCTCGCGAAAAGTTCCGAATTAAATCGGTAAATCGCTATAAACGAACGGAATTTGGAATCAGAATATGAACTCAAAAAATTTTTCCAGAATATAAACTGAAAAGATCACGATTTCTCAAACACTTATGATTTTTCGGGTTTTAGTATAAATTGTAATTTCTGCAGTACTGAGAATTTTTCGTACTGCGACTTCAATTTTTTCTCAAAAAATTGTCAAAAAACGCGCGAAACTTCGAGTAGGGGGTTAGACTTTGGACTCTGGGGTCCCAAGCCTTCTTATTTTTAAAAGCTAGAATGAGAAATCCTAAACTTAAGTTAACTAGTGGTACTAATGTACAGGCAGACCTAACCAATCGATATGTATATTCACTTTTGATTCGTTATACTGTTTAAAAAAGGATCAAATGTTAACAAGAAACCTTCAGCTCTGCGATTGGGTCAACGTCCTATGCTTCGCGTTCAACATTTGGTTCATCTGGAAAGAAGTCGTTCCACGTGCGGCCAACGATCCTAACACCATTGCCTAATCTCTAACACTTCTTCATTTTTCATGTGATTTTAACTCTGTGCCCGTCTTATCAACGGGTGACTACTGTATCATGATTGTTTCTATGTGGAATAAAATTTATATGTCAATAGATAACGGATGTAGGAAAAATAGTTAGAAACATAACAAAAGAAGAATCTTTGGCAGAATTCTAATGCAAATCGTCAATCAAGCTACGACTTTACTCGGTACTCTTTGAATATGACACATATCTAGCAAAAAGTCTGACCGATTTCAAACGCGCGCCAGTCGCATTTTTGTAAAATGAGTACGGTAGGAGTCGGGACTCTCACAACGAACAGTTAGATCTTTGTGGATTTAAATTATTATTCTTACTTTCAGTCCATTGAAATTAAAGGCGCATTACTTAATCGTTCTTGTATTTCGAGGCGACACTGCTACGGTACTAAGTAACCGATTTACGGAGGTCAGACTTTTTTACAGGTAGAGGAAGCTATGTGATATGAGGTCATAAACTCTCTGTGGGTACAAAATTCAATACTATAATATGGGGGAAGTAGGTTCGAAAACTAACTAGAAAAGGAGGATATTTGGCAACGTTTGAACAAGAATCGTCAATCGAATAAAAAATCGAAGCGCATTTTATTCGCTAATTTTTGAAAATAACAAATCTCTGACGTTGAAAAACTGGAGAATTACTTCAAAAAATGCTTCAAATGGCATTTTCAAATTACATTCATTTTTCACTCTTTTTATATTGGAAAACAATAAATCAGTACCTTGGAAAGTTGGGATTAACAACATTAGACCACTCTTCATACCCTCCAATGACATCGTGAATTTTGACGTCTTTTGCTGACAGTTTCTGCTCCAAAACTTGAACTGCTCGCTGTGAATCGTTTCCGCGGTGACAGATTACGTATATTTCTGAAACTATTCAGCATAAATTCAACTAACATAAATTCAGAAATACCTTTTTATTGTTTTTTTAATTCACAAAAAAATTAGAGAATCTTATGGAAATAAGTTTTTAGATTCCGAAAAAAATAGTTGAGAAATTTCCTTTCTTCCAAATTTTCGAAAAATTTTTTGTCGATTTTCAACTCCCTTAATTCTTGGAGAATGAATTAGTTTTAATATATTTTTACATTTCTGGGGATTGAAAATCGACAAAATCTGGGTAAATCCTGGCCAGAGGTAACCAAGATTTTGTCGATTTTCAACTCCTTCAGTTTCTGATTTAAAAAAAACGAAATACATCCAATTTTCATTAAATCATCACACAAAAAACATGTTTTTTTCTTTCTGCAAATCTACAAAAAACAGATATTAATATGAAAAACGGGTTTTCATCAAAAATTTCCTTGAATTCTGAAGAAAAAACTTGATTCCCGGAGCCTCAATAAAAACACCTGTTTCTCGTATTTTTCAATCTGTTTTAAATAAGGTTTTCAGCTTTTTCCTTTTTTGAAGGAAATTTCCCATTCAATTTTTTTTGAAATTCTACTGAGAAAACTAACTTTTTTGGAATTTTAATATAAAAACTTGATTTTCAGTCAGAAACTTTTAAAAAATACCTTTCTGATCTTTAAAGTCCAGCTTCTTCAAAATGTCCTCTGCCTCCAGTCTCTTGACTTCATCAAGTGTCACGTCTGAAATATCAGAATGATAGCATACAATGTTCTTCCAGATAAATTCTGGCCAGTTGTGATAAATGTTGCCAAAAACCTGCATTTATCAGAATTCTACCTATTTGGCCTGGTTTAACCAGATCTCGCCTGGATTTTGACTACTCTGGCATTAGTAAATCCCATTTCTTACTTTCTCAGAAAAGGAAGAAGGAGATCTAAACCATCCGATAAGTTCATTGGCACAGAGCCCCACCGTGTGCTACTGCGCGGTCCTTTTCCCAATTCAAACGTTTCCCAAACACCACCTTTTGATCATTTCAAGAGAAAAGCTTACTGATAGCTTCCGGAAGGTAAGCAATGGCAAATTCCAATGGCGGTCTTGTATCCAATAAAGTCGGCTTCGCTAATTTTCTAATTTCTCTGTATTCGTGAACATTCACTCTTTGCTCTTCTTTCAGTAGACTGATGTTCTCGATTTTATCATGAGCACCGGCGCCACAGAATTGTTCATAGTCAATAGGGCTTGTGATCGTTGGGTTGTCTCCACATACGAGACAACCTGCACTTCGTGGCCTGAGGCTTATCGTCCTCGATTTTCCACTTTTTCCATCGAACAGATACAATTTTCCGGCAAACGAGCCTGTAATGCGGTTTTCGGTATAAAACATATAGAGTAGAGTACCAGAGATATAATCAAATTTGAAAACAACACACATAATGAAATTATTTTCTGCACAGTCTAGTTCATTTGCGAACTTTCTACATTCTTCACTTCAGACTTTTCTTTTGGAAGATTTTACTTCCGCGCAATTCTGATCTGATTTGTGTACTGAGATAGTTCAGGAGATAAATATCTAGTTTTATAGGAAAAAAGGCTTACTCGACACCCCGGAGACAATCTTCAGAACTTCCAACGCTTGCATGCTACCGATGACTCCAACAATAGGCCCTAGAACACCCCCTTCACTGCAGTTAGTGACAGCCGTGGGATCTGGTGGGTTGGGGAACAAGCAGCGATAACATGGTCCTGTCTGAAATAGGGTTCATTTTCTTGTAATACAGAGTGCAATACCTCTCCATAGTGATAGACAGACAACTGACCATCCCACCTCAGAGCGGACCCGCTAACTAGAGGCTTATTCTGAATGACGCAGACGTCGTTCGTGAGATATCTTGTTGCCACGTTGTCGGAACAGTCGCAGACTATGTCGAAGTTGGAGAAAATATCGATAGCGTTGTGACGGTTCAAGGAAACTTCATGAGTTATGACTGTCACGTTGCTATTGAGCCTGAAATGCGAGCTATCATATGCTGTTTCGATCCTATCAGCTCAGAATGGGACGCGCAAAGACAGTTTTACCCGCAAATTGTGACAGGCACCCCGGCGGACTGGCACCTCGGCGCCTTCATGGGGGGGGGTCCGCCATGATGGGAGGGGCACCTCTTTTCTTAAACTAGCACCCTTGTTCAGTGAGAGGAGTGCCGAACACTCCGAGTACCGTACGCAGCGAAATCAGTTTGTTGACTGAGTATCATACCATTTACTTCACAAAATTTTACAAATGCATTTGGAACAGTTTTTCTATTGTACTTATAAGTTATTTCACTACAACGAAGAGGCACCTCTCGACGTCCTCTCAACGAACAGGGGTACCAGTTTGAAAAACGTGGCGCCATTCTCAGCGAAGAAAAACTCTTTTGAGGAACGCTTCGTGCCCCACGCATTACGCTTACTCACGCAAGTCTTGATACTCGAAACGAAGAACGAAATGAAATGAAAAAGTTAATGAACGTTTTTCAATGAAAGCGTGAACTTTCAGACAACTTTGAGCCTCTGGAAAGCTTCATTTTTCTGATCCGACTCCTATGGGATGAGCACAAGCCGCAGAAAAAGTGTAACCGAAAGTCTTCTTTCATAAGAAAAGAAATGAAAAATACTTGAAGACCTACTTACGATTTTATGGTATTCCTCAGAGATTCAACCTTCGAAGTGCCAACTGAATCTTCCCTATGTGCTATCTGCCTGTGGAGATTGTCAATTGCCACCTATTCCATGCTAATTTGAAAAGATGGCTAGCTAGAAAACATACGGTATCATAGTCTACGAGCCCAATTGTGCCAATTCCGGCACCAGCGAGGTAAACTCCAACAGGACAGCCAAGACCACCGGCACCAACTATCAGAACTTTAGCATTGAACACTTTCTTTTGACCTCAAATGATACTAGAGCGAAATTCATGTTTTACATACCTTGAACACCAAAATCGTTGACAAGGACTTGTCGACTATAACGAGACGCTTCATTTCTGTCTAGACCGCAGATATATGAGTCGTCCTCCATCGGAAAAATAAGATAAAAATCTTTAAAAATAAAATTAAAATTTTAATTACGACAGTTCAATTGACAGTGCGTAAATTTCACAGTTCAAATTTTCTGCCCGCGAAAAAAATATTTTCATTTTTTTTCACGTTCTCTGTTTTCATCAATGAAATTTTCATCCAAATGATCAATCTTTCAGTGTCACATCAAGGTTGACATGTATCTCATATTCATACTAATTTTTACGGCACACTTTTGTTCTGGGCTAGTCTTCAAGGACTGTAACGTTCAACCGAAAGGTTTGTTTCTATTACTAATCAAATCTCAATTGCAATTTCCAGAACTCACAGATAAGCCAAAGCAAAATCCTGGGAAGTACTCATCCTACTCGCTAGACTATTATTATCACAATGCACTGCGTCGAAGTGCTGTTAACACTTTCACAGATGTCTTTCTGGCGATAAATTTAACCGATCAAGACGCCTATCATTTCTATCAGGTGAATTTTTCTATTTGAAGACCTTCAAAGTCACCGTAATAGGGTAACAACTGTTCTGTTGTTAACGATCTCCATGACAGTGATAGTCGGTACTTTGGCATCTTCAAGAAGGCAGCTATTCTACGATCTCATCAAATCAGTCCGTTCGAGAATACCATCGTTGGAATTTCAACGTCGGAACCGTATGAAATCAGTGTGACTATTTTCAGTGAGTTTTCATCAATTGTGGGTTGATGGATAGTAGAATAGCACGGAAGTAAATTTTTCCATAGAAGCTGGAAGTGATTTTTTCCCACAGAAATCAGGAGTGCAAAAAGTCAAGTAAAAATATAAATTCCGTATAGCCGCTCCTTTCTAGTTAACCTAGATAAGAATTTCATCGTTTCTTTTCCTCATTTATTCTTTACAAAATTCATCGCACGAGGATAAATTTTTTGAAGTTGAAAACAACCGCAAACTTGAGCGTAGCAAAATTTTTCCCTTAGCGACATCAATATTTTTTTCGCAAATCGTCATTCTCTGTTAAGGAATGTACTTTGTGGGGGTATGAAACATGAAATATTTTTCCTTCTCTATCCGGACCCCTGGTATACAATGGTGGGTACCAGGCTAGAGTTGTTGAGGGTTATACGAAAATCATTATTCCGCAAATCGTGACCTTTATTTTTTGCATTTTTCAAAAAAAAAAACAACTAAACATCTTCAAATAAAGAAGACAGGTTAAAGATAGTGATTTGTACATTTGTCCATTTAGTTTCTTTGATGCCTTGTTTGAATTTCATCTTAATTTTTTCAGAAGTCAACTATCTCCGCGTCGCTCTTTTCGCCTTCGCAATTCTACTATTCCTCTTCGCAGGTAGCTTGGTAAGAAACGTTGTCTTCTACTATGCGAGCGGTTGCTCGTTTGGCCTATTGTCATCACTACTATTAGTCGCGTTTATCGTGTATAGAGTGGCACCGAAGGTGATTTTCGTTATTTTACCATTGATCAAGGTAACCCTTCAGAAAACCATTGGAATCCCTATCCTGATAGGAGGTTGGTCAGTATCGCTGTATATGCTTAACTTTGCGTGGACTAATCTTACGAGTATCATGATTGACTACCAGAGATATGTCATTGGTTATTTTGTAAGTTTTCATGTTTTGAGATTGAAAAATTGAAAGTTCTGAGATTTGAAAACAGATAACATTGAAATGTTTAAATTCTCAAGTTTATTCATCAAAAACGTCATCCTGAATTTGGAAAATCATTTGACTTACAAGAATTGTTGATATATGAAGCCATCCGAAAACTTTGACGGATCGTTTCAATTTGATCAATGTTTCCTCAGTGACATGAAGGGATCGATCCCGTCTCGAGGTGAAGAAGTTTTGCATTTTGTGCCCGGAGTGTTAAAAAGTTTCATAAGGCGAAGCGAAAAAACATTGTTTTCTTGTACAAAATCATACCATACGTTCTTCAACAATCCAACTAAACGTAGACGGATTGATCCTGCCCCGAAGTGAAGTGTTTTTGCATTTTATGAATGGGGTGCTAGATCTTCAGTGGGATACACTTCGGTAAACGCAGTCGAAAAGTGTGAGCAAAGAAAATCGATAGAGCAGATCAAATTTCACTGTAGTTCGAAAAAGAAGTTACTGTAGTTCGAAAAATTTTACTTTTCCTACTTTTTTTGTCCCAGATTCAAAAATCGTAACGGAAAAAACGTTTGAAGTGAGTAAATATATTGTCTTATGCATTCGCCAAGGTGTGTGTGTGTGTGACTTACACTTGCCTTGTAAAAAGTTGAGTGCAAGATCCCACCGTAAAATCAATCTTCCAGTCACTAGTCATCCTCATCTCCATGGGTGTTTGCTACAAACGTGGACCACCAACAGACGCCAGAGCTCACGACATTGCGCAGTGGAGTCTGCAAATTGTCGCCTTGGTCATTCTCTATTTCACATCGCAACTGGTTGAAATCACGACAGCCACTTACATCGTCCTGTTCCTCCAACAGTTGACCAAAGGATGGCTGGCGAAAGGCGTCTACTGGTACTTTGTAGGATTGAAGACGTTTTGGTGAGCTTTTAACGTCAAAATAGAACAGCTGAACCATAAAAAACGGTTTTTATGCGTTGTCCTGCAGTATTTATACGATTCGTGTAGTTTCAGAAATAAAATTTTGACAAAAATTGGAGAAAAGAGCTTAAGCACTTTGAATTGTTTTTTGAAATATTTTTTCGACAATGAAAGTATCGAAAACTGACTTGGATAACTAAATCAGGAAACTTTGAAATGAATTTTCTCAAAATTTGTGAAGAACTAAGTCTCGGAAATACAATTACAAATGATTCTATCACAATTTTGCAAACTGCAACCAAAAGTAATTTTCTTTTGTAATAAGCTTAGGTTGGGTTGAGAGAACAACTTTTGTGAAGGGCCAACTCTCGGACTCCCATATTTCCTCACTTTTGTGCAAAAACGCAAGTTTATATAGAGCCATTTGCGAATAATCTGTACAAAACGCTTCCAGGAGGACGATCTTTCCAAAACAACGAAAGCTTCTGACACAAGAAGAGTACGAAGAAGAAGGCCGAGAGTTCACAAAGTCAGAACTGGCAAAACTGAAAAGGTACTGTAGAGAGAACGCAGACAAGTCCTGGCAGATGGTGGGTAATGTGAAGGCCTCGAGAAGGTGAGTATTAATTCTAGTTATAAAATCAGCTGAAATTCTAAATTTAACGAAATTTGGAGAAAAATTTTGAAATCAAACGGGCCTAAATTTGAATCCGATTTTAATTTTCGAAAATTCAAATCGGCATGAAAATTCGAAGAGGTTATGATTCGTGACCATTCTGCATTTCGGCTTCGATTTCAATAAACTTGATCAAAAAATCGAAGTTTGTTAAAGTTGTAATCTCGTTTGTACGTCCGTGTAGTACTACCCAAGTACCAGGTGTCGAATGTAGAAATAGAATCATCTCACTGTTTATTACACAGAACTCGGCTTTACATACAGTTTACAAGGGTTCTGGAACATTCGGGAAACAAGGTTCTAGAACATTCTAGAACAACATCGATTATTTCTACAGTCACAACATTTAACAAAAATGCACAAATTAAAAATGGAAAGAATCTAAAAACTTGCGCGCAGAGGCTCGTGACTCTTCTGTATTTCGACTCTATAGACCTAGGTTGGCGCGTTTCGTCCAAGGCGAAGCTAAACACATAACGGGACGAGAAGAGTACGAATACGAAGTTGACACAGACAGTTTCCTGATGGACTACGACGACGAAGAGCAGCTGGAGCACTCGAGAGAGTACGAAGATGAAGAGGATGAGGAGTTTGAGGAAGAGTGGGACGAAGTTGTGGTGAAAAGGAAAGGAGGAGGTGCTAGGTGAGGTTTCTTATTTTTAATTATAAATCCTCCGCACACTTTGCCCCGCCCTAGGCCTTTTTGACGTTGCCATGATGTTATAAAAAATTGCATTGTCAATCGACTGCCAATGATTGGCAATATGTTCATGACTACACGCATTGAGAGCGTTGAAATCAGAAGCTTGATTGTGTAAAGAAAAATGGGGAAAAGAAGGTCCCGAGCGTGCTTGTTCATGTAGTTCCAGAAACACTTCTAGAGACGCTTCAAACTAGATGCTGACATGATTCCATTTGTATCAAGAATTTTGCTGTGCGCATCTTTTTTTCGCCGAGAAATCCGGACACTTTATTCGCTTTGGTCTCTCTTCCGACTTTCGTTTTATGTAAAACATAACATTCAATACAACACTACACCAACCGACCATCATTCTGCCACCGAAAAATAAGAACGTCTTGTGGTTGGGTTAAAATAGAGTACTGGGAGTAAGATATAGACAAGGTCACACTATTCAACAAGAAACGAAAAGAGAAAAGGAGAGAGAGAGAGATAGTTTTACCATTTTTACGTTTACAAGCCTCCAGGAATAAACCGATTATGTATAATCGTGCTCAAGTTAATAATCCTCTCACCGCATTTTCGTTAGATCAGATTTTGGAAAAATAACTTTCTCAATAAACCGAAGAATTCTAATGACATTTGGCTTCCAGAAACACTTCGATCCAGTCGATTCGTGTGCCACGGAGTGTGACGTCAAGACTCCTCAACAGATCTGCTGTCGCGGCAGACAGAAGCTTCAACGTTCGCGCACACTATACTCCATTCAATCGGCCGAGTCTCGGAGGAGCCAGCAGTACCAACATGTACCCGAGGCGACACTTCAGCGAGCAGAGACCGATCTATAGACCGGAAGTCAGAACAGCCAGAAAAGAAAGAGAGTACGGAAGAAGGTCGCAACAACAAAGAGCTCACAATGGAGAAGATGAATCGTGAGATTTTGGGAGTTTAAAATAAAATGATGAAAATTGCATTAAAAAGTCGGAAACATCCTGAGATGTCTGTCAAAAAGGTCAAAAATCGTGGTTTTAAGAATAAAAAATAGAAATTGCTGGCAAAATTTCTGAAAATTGTGAACATTTATGTTAAAATCGGATAAATTTTTTTAATAGTCAGAAATGTCACAATAGGGAATTGATTGCGAGATTTGAAAAATGTTGAAAATTATATGAAAAAGACGAAAAAAAAGCCTGTGAACACAGTCAGGTCAAGACGAAGAAACGGATCGTAAGATTTGAAAAATTACAGTAAAATGTTGAAAACAAGCAGAAAGTCCTCGCTACGCTCAGAGCCCCTTTTTCCATTACAAAAATGCAAATTTTGCTCTCTCTCTCTCTCTCTCTCTCTCTCTCTCTCTCTCTCTCTCTCTCTCTTTCTCTCTCTCTCTCTCTCTCTCTCTCTCTCTCTCTTTCTCTCTCTCTCCTCTGTCTCACTTTCTTTCTCTCTTTATCTGTCTCTCTTTCTCTGTCTCTCTCTTTCCCTCGTTCTCTCTCTCTCTATCTCCCTCTCTCCATCACTTGCTCTTTCAAACTCTCTCTCTCTCTCTCTCTCTCTCTCTCTCTCTCTCTCCCACACTTGCTCTTTCAAACTTTCTCTCTCTTTTCTTCCCCCTCTCCCTGGCCTCTTCTCTCCTTCTTCTCGTACAATCCAAATGTGTTGAAGACTAATGCAAGCGCGGCTAGAACTAATGCAACAACCTGCGAGGGCCCCCAGTGGCCATGCAAAAATCGATAAGAAAAAAAAACGTGCGGCGGTGACCGAGTGGTTAGAGCGTTGGATTTCTACTCGGTCAACGCGTGTTCAAATCCCGTTCCAGCCACTTTTGCACAACCCCTTCCTTCCCCTCCCCCCAACCAAAAGCAAAAAGGACCACCCAAAAATTTGCCTCACGAAAAGTGGGCGGCGCAAAGGGGGCGGTCCCCTTGTTCTATTACTCAGAGGAGGCAACTCAGATTTGATCCAGAAAAAACCAGATTGGATCCAGAGTTGCACCTCCAATCGGGATGAAATATACTTCAATGTACTCGTTTCAACCGAGTATTCACCATGGTATCTGGTTTTGGCGAAAAAATGATTTTCCGAGACAATATAGCCATTTGAAGGATTTTGTCAGATTGGATCCAGAACGGTCATATTGGATTCAAATTAGATCCAATTTGCATTTCTGATTCTGTGAAAAAAGGTCCCGATAAGTCACTTTTTTGTTCTAAAAACACCATAACTATTTGTTCCATAATAATTCAGCTCATGATTCATCTGTTAACTCAAGTTTCGAATACATCAAGAGCATTCGAATGAAATTTGAAAACTCTGATTGGATCCAGAAAAAAAATCAGATTTGATCCAGAAAAAATCAGATTTGATCCAGAAAAAATCAGATTTGATCTATAATGCAGAAATTATAACTTCCAGCAACATTCATTCGATATCAAAAGAACCATTGTTCAAATTTATAAGTTCTTTCTCAGTGTATTTGTGGTATTTCGGGCATTCCGCTGAAGTTTCTCTTGCTTATCACACCACGTGGTGGCCTCCCAGTCATAACACTGAACCTGATTTTTTTTTCAAAAAAATGACTTCGTAACTTCGATATAACTCAGGAATCGAAAAACAATTTGAGATTGAAAACGATCAGCTTTAAAAAGCGTAGTGAGTGCTGGGTCTGACGTTATTAATCTCTAAAGTTTTGGGTGGACCGACATTGACCCGTAAATGGGCGACAGTAGGATCTGGCAACAGATGAACTGCAAATAGACTCTAAGATGCGACTGGGCGACAAATGGATTGAAGATGGGCTAGCATGAGACTGGACGACAGAATGACTGTAGTTTTAACAACGAAGAGAAAATTAATCCGATTTGTAGAACGCAGTTAATAAAATAAGTTTGTCATGCGCGTGTCAAGTGGAACATCGCATTTTCTATTTTTTTTTTCACATTTTCTGATTATTTTCGTTACGTTTTGTTTTGTATCATGTAAGTCCCATCTTATTGTTTTACAAACTAAAATGAGTTGATGACCTGTTCTCAAAATTTACAAAAAGCTAATGATAACAACTTCGAATACTTTCTGTTTTTCGCGTCTTACACCTTTCTTCTCGTATTCACCTGAAAACTTATTGAGATCTTTATGAAAATAATTCCTTTTCAGATACATGCATGCAATGTTTGAAAATGAGAGGTAGAAGCTTTTATATCCCATTTTTAAGATTTTTAGATTGAAATCGACCAAAACACGGGAATTCGACATCGTTAAAAGACTCAATAGCTTCTATCCTTCACTATCACGATTTTTCCCTTTTAGTAATCGACTTACAGATCAGCGTGCATTGAAGTTTGGACGAGAAAGATCATGTAAGCTGTGAATTTCGATGAAAGTAAGTTTTCAGTTCTTTTTAATTTAGCTGCAAAATAATTAATTTTGTGATGAATTAAATTGACGAAAAAACGTTACAGAAGACCAGCACCATCCCACATCACAACTGGCGACTGCGCTGCTACTTGATCACGAGGTAAATTTTATGCAAGTTCGTATTCTCAATCTCTAGGCGACTAACGTACTTTGCAAAAATAACGCCATGATGCATTTTTCTAATTTTGTCATCTTACATGAGATATATACCAAAATCCGGGAATCTGTCAGATATGTGGTCGCGTAGGTTTTCAAATATGTTGAAGAAAGTAAAATCACTCTTGAAAGTTACCACCGAGTTATGGTTTTTTTTGCTGATAAATGAAACGAGTGAATCTATTTCACAAAGACCAAATGAGAGAAAGAAGAGTTACATTGACCATAAGTGAGTTTCATAAAAATAAACTTCACGAGACACACTACATAGCTAACAAAAAAAACTTATAACAAGAAGTTGGGAACTGATCCGAATAAAAGGAAATCAGCAAACCTTTGATTACACTACTCGGCCATTGGAGACATGGTTTCAGCCCTATGTAGCCCGATTTTCCGTATCAACATGATAATTCAGATTTTAAAAAATTAAATTTCCATAAATTAGTCGGTAGAGCAGTTTTATCGTCATTATTATATTTAAAAACTTAGGGGAGCTCTATCTTATAAGACCTCAGAGCTTCCTCGGAAACAATTTATTCGTTCCAATTCACTTAAAATTTGATATTCAGGACCGTCAGATGAAGTGCGTCGATCTAGATGACAACTGTCCTGGGAGCTGTAGATGGAAGGGGTACAGCAACCGATCATCGGAAGAGTCCTCATTGATCATGGAAGAAGAAATTTCAACTAATTATTTTTGAGTTTCAAATGAATAAATATGACATGAAAGTGTGTTTATGGATGGAATATTGGATCGAATGTTGGTTCAAAGTGTATAGATTTTACAAGGAGTGCTAAAATTGGATCCAGAAAAAACTCTGATTTGATCCAGAAAAAATCAGATTTGATCCAGAAAAAGTCAGATTTGATCCAACCACAGTTTTTCTAGAATAAACCGGATTTTTTCTGGATCAAATCTGAGTTGCCTCCTCTGAGTATTAATATGATTACTTGAAAAGTTGGAAAAATCATGTGAAGTTTGTATTCAATAGTGAACTTTAGCGATTTTCAAGATAAAAAGGTCTGAAAAATAAAACTATTGCAGTTGTTCCTCACGCTGTTTCTTTCCAGTTTTTAGTTTTCCTAAATTAAATCGCCCTGTCTTATGTAATTGAAAAACCGTGGGAAAATGACTAATCCATCCTTTTCTATGTATAATTTCAATCCAAAATCGTGATGAAACGTTGTGAAGAACTTATTCCCAAGCCTTCTTCATAGTCCTAAAAATTGAATGAAAAAGTTCTGGATTAGTAGTTTGTGGTTATGTCCGGATCACCTCACACATTTTCATTTAAAATAACCCGAAAAGTAGTGAATAAAGCAGTTTTTATGTGAAAATGCTCCATGGAAGGACACTTTTGTAGGAAAAGTTAAAAATACTGTAGGACTAGTCAACTGAACTGTTTTATTGAAACTAATTTTCTCTAAAAAATCAAAATTTTAAAATTTTGAGGGAAATCGTGCTAACCTATTGTTAGCACTTCACGACTTGTCGGTATGTTCGGACGAACTTTTTTTAGTACTGAAACAATTTTGTACTGCGACCTTAATTTTCATATTGAAAATTTAAAAATTGAAAATTCACTTAAAAAATTTCTGATTTACACAGTTTTCTTACCATTCTTCTTTTCAGAGACATGGTAACACCACTTCCAACGCATGAATTCACTTTCCTAGAAGCACCAAGATCAACAGCGTCGAATGTAGCGACAACAGCATCGTCATCAAGAAGACGTCTTGAGCCGAGGCCAACAAAGTGAAATTTAGTTTTTATTTTTAACAAAGTAAAATTTAGTTTTTTTTTTAATATTTTATTTTTATACACAGCAAACTACAAAAATACCACTATTTTTTGGCTGTTCTGAAAATTTCTGAAAATGAATAACGGACAGTACGCACCACACTGCGGCAAATGCACTATTGCTGGGAACAGTCCGCAATGTTCTTTATGTCAATTTAAACAATTATTAAAGTACAAACACTCGAAAATGAAAGCGGAGGTCGGCAACGCGGTTGCGAAGCGGTTCTATTGTCTTATGCCTTTGCCGAGGTGTGCCCCTGACCATTCAAAGTTCGTTTTTAGTCTGAGCGTAGCGAGTTCTAGCTAAAAATTGAGGAAACACAATGAAATCGTTTCAGAAGCAGAAGATCCATGCAACCAGGGTTCTCGGAGTCTGACGACGAAGAGAAAGTCTACTAGAAGACACTGCTCCCCACGTCGACATACCGACATGTTATGTAAAAGTTGAACATTAATCGAAAAATTTGTCTAGAAAAACGTATTCAAATCCTATTCTCCATTAAAAAACAATTTTTTATTCTCATTTAGTCGCCATAGTTTTGGTGTCGTCACTCGAGTTCACCAAGGGCATCCGACAAATTCTTCAGAACTTCCGGAAACTGCTTTTTTTGACAAATTTCCACAAAGAAGGGTAGTTTTTTCGCAATCTTCAGAGAAAAACGGTATTTTTCAATAGTTTCATAGTAAATTTCCATGAATGAGGCCGTTATTCGTCCATTTTTCAGTAATTTTTGCGAAATCGGGTCGTTTTCAGTGATTTTCCCGCACAATTTGATTTTAAAATAACCGCTGAGAACGAACCTTTGGTGAAGAAAAGGTGTAAAGACACCGAAAACATGGTGAACACCATCAAAGCTCACAACTACAGGTTTCTCGTGTATTTTAGTGCAATTATTTTCATCATTTTTTTTCTGTTTTTCATCAATAAATCGGGTTTGTTCTTTTATATTTTACAAGTGTTTAATTGCAGTTGTAAAACTGTAGAATATCTGAATTCAAAGTGTACGACCCGAGACGGTTTTCCCTATCTGTCTGGTCCTTTTAATGCTGACTCGGGTGAGTTTTAAATGTTTCCCTGAGTTTTTTTTCAGAATGGTGGTGAGGAATTCTTCCTTTCTCTCTCTCTCTCTCTCTCTCTCTCTCTCTCTCTCTCTCTCTCTCTCTCTCCCCTCCCCCTCTCTCAATTCCCATTTAGATGGACCATACTCCATCAACTGCGCGAAACCCTGCAGAGCGAACTTTCGCAAAGAATATCCATGGAAACAGCTCCATGAAACCCCAAATCGTCAAAACGTCGCCGTTCGACGTTTCCCGAATGTCTGGCGTTGTCGTTTCATTTGTGAGTGACCCCAACCCCGTTGACGTACGTTTTATCCTACTGCAGATCGATAAACCTTCAATTGACGGAAATCGCTTCGTCTCAGAGCTGAAATGGCTGCAGTCAGAGGCGACCAGAAGATGTCTTGTGGATGCTGAGATGTGGTATGATTCCGTTTTCCCTGTAAACGATTGTCGGGCAAGTCTTTCGTGGACAATTTATAAATTTTCTAGGCATGCCAAGTTAATCCTGGTTAAAATCTATGCCTAGCTCGAGAAAAAATTCAAATTGAAATAATGTGAAAAAAGTGTAAAAAAAAATTTTTATTTTAATAAATTTGGAATAATGTGATTAAATTAAATTAAAATTGGAGAATGTGGTAAAATTATTTCCACAAATATTGGACAAAAAGTTTAAAATTCAACGTTATTTCCACAAATATTGGACAAAAATGTGGAAATTTTGTCCGATATTTTTGGAAATATTTTTGAACTAATATGGAAATTTTGTGCGATATATTCTTGGAATAAATGTGGAAATATTGTCCAATAATTATGGAAATGATTGTTTCCACATTAATTCAATTGTTTCCACATTAATTCAATAAAAGAAAATTTCCACATTAATTCAATTGTTTCCACATTAATTCAATAAAAGAAAATTTCCACATTAATTCAATAAAAAATTTTTCTCGAGTATGTAAAATTTTGGTGAATCTAGGTTTTTTTCGACTTGAATGGTTTTTGTCGATATGCTTGTGGAATCTGAACGACGTTGTTGATTAGGAGAGAGTATCTTCTATCCTTCAAGTTTTCGTGCAAAAGATTGGATTAAAAAAATCTTTTTTCAGGGCAAGCGAACTTTTGGCATGTTGCCCGGAGCAATTCCTACCTCACCTCTCAGCGATAGATGAACAGGTTCGATTTATCTCTCTCTCTCTCTCTCTCTCTCACTCTCCCTCTTCATCTTTCTAAATAACTAGCTGTTGAACCTTCGCTGCGCTCAGGCGTTTTGCGTGTTTTTTTTTTGGATGGTCGTATTCTTTGCTATCGATAAACTCAAGCACAGGAAATAATTTTTCTCATATGAGCTATCTTCTTTCAAGTTTTTCTGTTTCAGGGGCTCGGCCCCTGGGTTCCCTGGCGAACGATATTTTTTTCTACTCCCGGGGGCTTCTCCCCCTGGGAGACCAAATGCACAAAAGTTTTTTCTACTCCCGGGGGCTTCGCCCCCTGGGAGACCAAGTGCACAAAAGTTTTTTTCTACTCCCGGGGGCTTCGCCCCCTGGGAGACTAAATGCACAAAAACACACACACTTGTAGGGTTACACAAAAAGCAAAAGAAAAATGTCCTGACAGGAAATGATCGGGTTTCGATAAGTTTTGTAAACGACTTATCTGCCACTGCGCTTTAGAAACACGTGTTCGCTGGTTGTTGAACATTGCATATGTAACACGTGAAATTTGACCCCAATTTGCACTTATTCGGTCATAACTACAGTATACCGATAGGTGGAGATTTGGAATAAGTCCAGTCCGTTTATAAAAAATTACGACTATCGTCTCTCAAAATTTCAAGCAAATAACTATATTCCGAAGAGAGTTATTAAAACAAATCGAGCCAGACAAATATCGCGACATCCATATATACATATATATAAGAAAACATACAAACATTTTTTGTTACACGTGCGTTTTATAATAGTAATATTTTGCAGACAGAGTGCAGCTCGAGAAGCTTTGTGGACAAAAGAAAAGAGCAACAGTCCAGATTCGCAAGGTCATTGATTCGTGACAGAGACTACATCAGAGCATCATTTTTCCTGGCTAAGACCAAGGATGCGGACCCGATTGACAGATTTTTGTACTACAGATGCAAGTTCTTGGTTAGTTTTTGCCTTATAGCCCGACTAATTATTCGACGAAATCGTCGCGTCTGATGAAAAGGATTGGAACCAAAAGAAACCAACGATGTCAAACCATTTTTCCAGACATCTTGGCAAGGGGTGCTCGAAGACGAAGCCGAATGTGTCGAACGACGTGTGACCTTTGGAACCGTCAAAACCGGCTTCGCTGACCTTTATGCAGAGTTGAGCAAGGAGAATGTGGAAGAAGACGTTTTCCTGCTTTATCTGTAAGTAATTCAGTTGAATCTTGACCAATTGTCGTTGTTTTTTAAGGAAAGGGCTGACCGAAATCGAACTGGGACTGAAAGATGAAGCATTGGAGACGATGAAAGAGGTCATCGCACGACAGCCAAGGTGAATTTTTGTTTAGACCGCAAGGCTGGTTAAATTGGAGAATGTTGGCATATTCATAGTCCCGTTCATCAAATAATACTACCACCACTTATTTTGTGTTTGGGAAGTGCTATTCCAAATTTGACAGCTCAGATTAGTTCAGAGCAGAAGTTGAAAGGATATTTTGCCGCAGGTCTTTCTGACAGGACATAAATGTGTTAGTACCACTAGCTCACCGCTGAGAGAGACAGAGAGAGAGGAGAGAGAGAGAGGGAGGGAGTACACGAAATTTCAGAATCTGGCCAGCCTGGGAAGTGATCACAAAGCTGATCTCATCTATCGAAGAAGCCGACAAACTGCAAGTTGAGCATAGTCAATCGACGTGGATGGCCGACTGGTTCATGGTCTTGACGTTGGAACGTTTCCACCAGTACGCGCGAGCAGTACAATGGGCCGAGAAGCTGGTCGAACGAGGGCTCACTTCGATCCCCTTGATCACAGTGAAAATAGCTGCCTGCTCGAACTATCGTCACGGTGAGTTGATGGCGGGAATGCCCCCGCCACAGGCACCCTGGAAGGTGGTTGACCAACTCGTCAAAGTCAAAAAAATGACGACGTTTCGTTTTTTTCATTTTTTAGCAAAAATGGCGGGGGTAACATCCGGTTTTCTCCCCTCTTTCGTTATTTTCTCGAGATGCTCTATCGGATGAGCGGTCTTTTGGTCGTGTAGGACCAGTACTGACGGCGCGGCAGAAATGAGGGTGCGAAAAGTACCGACTTTAAGCCCGCAAACGCGTTGCGGTAAGCGCAGTAAGAAAAGTGTCGGATCAAACAACGAGGGGAGGCGACCAATGAGCAGCGAGCACAAACCCCGCCCCTCCGTTATTCCTACATCGCCGTGGATCAAATTACAGTCACTGTAGTTTAAAACCTTTTCCATGACGTTTTTTTTCAAAATTCATGATAAAAAGGTAGTTACGAAGGAAATTTACATGATTTGCAATTTTTCAACAGCAATTGGCGAAACAAATTCACTTGTTCACATAGCTTCCTCTACCTGTAAAAAAAATCTGGCCTCCGTAAATCGGGTACTTAGTACCGTAGCAGATTCGCCTTGAAATACAAGAATGATTTAAGTAATTCGCCTTTAATTTCAATGGACTGAAAGTAAGAATAATAATTTAAATCCACAAAGATCTAACTGTTCGTTGTGAGAGTCCCGACCTGTTTTGAATGATACAGATAGAAACGTATGAGCCGAAGTTTCAATAATAAACTATCAGGAAATTGCATTCGAACTTTGATCATGATATACAAGAGAAATTGGGATACAGTATCACTAAACTATGATCAAGTTTGTAACTGTACCATTTCAGACCACGACCAAGCAATCGAAAACTTTGAACAAGTAAGAGCTCTTGATCCATACCGAATCAAAGATCTACAGCTCTACTCGGACTCTTTGTACATCAGGGTGAGTTTTTTGTTCTCTTTCAATACAGGGTGGGACAGAGATAGTGATACCCTGTTTTCTACGTGTAATATTTTTAAACGCATGGGAAAAGTCATATTTTTTTCTTTCACTACTTGTTCCTTAAACCTTTCCAAACTTTATCTAAAATTTTCGTCTCATACCTATTTGTTTTCATGGAATGGTAACCAGATTTCCACCCCGTCCTCGAAGTTCGAAACCATAAAATTTTTATCGGGCTAGTTTTCACAATGAAAATTAGCTTCAACCCTCACAAAAACAGTTTTTTTTCCTGCAAGATACTTTGAAGTGGCTTACACACTCACTGATGTATTTTGACTAGGTTCCAGATAGAATCCATCCCGAAAAGTGGATTCTGCCTAGAATCAAATGAATCTCTCGATTCACAATCAGTAAGCTTCAAACAAACTAAAAAGCTGGGAACCGCTGTCAAAATGATTTACTGTTGATCTTTCAATAATTTAAACAGTTTTTGAAACAAAAAAAACTGTCCAAAATAAAGAAAGTATCATTTTTTCTTAAAATCGGAAAGGCCTGTTCGTCCATAAACATGCCGTTCACAAAAACAAAGTTTTTTCATAGTCATAGAGGACAAAACTCAGCGAAACTTGATAGTTGTATAGGAAAATATCTGAACTACTTGTTAAAACAATGAAAAAATTAAATTTCAACTTTTAACCCGAGTTTTGTGAACGGTTTTCGGCAAAAATCGAAAATGACAAGTTTTCGCAAGGTTTTGCTGTCCGATAAGGCGAAATCAAATGGAATAGTTTTCAAACTTCATCAAACAATAGGCATAATTATTCTGAATCAGAATCCAACGAGTCAACGGTTTATGGAGCTCTCAACACGATGGAGCAAAAGCTCATCGTGAGGTGAGTTCACAGTGACGTTGTGAAATCCATTTTCCGAGTCCAAGTCGGCAGTATAATATTCAGATTCCTCGCTCGATTTGAATTCTATCAGATGTGCCATGAGAAAAATTCGAACCGAAAGGGTCGTTTCCAGAAAATATTAAAAAATCTGCCACCTGAAGGTAGTGGTTCAATAGATATGGGGTCATCTTGTCACCTATGACCTGCGAACATTCAACAATGCTCGATAAAAAGTTCTCAAGGTTGTACTGAGAGCTAGTAGAGTCTGATCAGGAAATTCTTCACAGCATATTGTTGTATGATATTCATCTACATTGTCCTATATTTTGAGATAATTCTATAAAACAACCGTAGAGTTATACAGGTTTGAATAGGGTATCACTATCTCTGCCCCACCCTGTACAAAAAACCGTAAAATGATGAGAAATTCTACTAATTTTATCATTTTTCTTCATTTTCTTGCCAAAAAACCATTGTTTTTTGGCGAATTCCGAAGAATCTTGTCGTTTTCTGTTGTTTTAAGCAATTTTTTTCAAAAAGAATAGGTTTGAGAAAAGACTGTTAAAATTTTTCAGAAAAAAGGAAGTTTTCTATAAATTTCAGAGAGAGCGGAAGTTTTTTTTGTTACAGAAAAGGCAATTTTTACAACATTTCTGAAAAAAAAAAACCAGTTTTTCGTGATTTCAAGCAAAAATTGACTCATTAGCTTTTGAGATGAGTGAAAATAATAGAAAATGGTGGAATTTGTGGAATTTTTATTAAAATTTTCGAATTATCAATTTTTTTAGCGCGACGAAACCAAGTTGTCCCAACTAGCACTGGCCCTCTACGATTCGCACAAGTTCAGATGGGAAACGTGCTGTATTGTGGGTGAGTTGCATTTAGGCTCCGCCCATTTTCGGAAACCATGCACCGCTTGCAAAAATAAATGTGCCCAACTTGCAGCAAACTACTACGCAATCCGACGAGACAGTGAGCAAGCGATCAAGTTCTTCCATAGGGCGTTAAAGTGAGTTTTTGTTACTTATCCGAGTCAACATGGTCTGACTGAACTGTTGAGATCGGACGATTGAGGTCCTAGGAAAAAATCAATAATATCGATTCGAAGGTTGATTCTCCAATTTTTATCACTTATCCAAGTAGATATGACCGAACAGTTAAGATGGACGATTCAGGTCCTAGGAAAAAGTCAATAAAATTGATTCGAAGGTTGATTCTCCAATTTTTATCACTTATCCAAGTCGATATGACCGAACAGTTAAGATGGACGATTCAGGTCCTAGGAAAAAATCAATAACATTGATTCGAAGGTTGATTCTCCAATTTTTATCACTTATCCAAGTAGATGTGACTGAACGGTGAAAAATCAATAATATCGATTTTCAGGCTGAACCCTCAGGCCGCATGGCTTTGGGTCTTGATCGGTCACGAGTACATGGAGCTGAAAAACACCCCGGTTGCGTGTGTCTCGTATAGAAAGGCCATTGGTGAGTACTGTACTTGTGTATTTTTGAAAATGGCGCCAAAGAAGAGTACGAAAGAGCGCGTTCGCACGAAAGAGTTCATTCCTTGGTTTTATCACTGATCCAAGTCGATATGACTGAGCTGTTAAGATCGGATGATTGAGTTTTATTAGTTGACCACGCCCCTTTTTTAAACGGTATAATTGAACTCTTAAACCTGGACGATTGAGAGATGTAGAGAAATTCGAAAATATCGATTTTCTTCGATTTTATCACTAATCCAAGTCGATACCAAACAGCTGTTACAATAAGATGTTGGTGAAGGGATGCTATTTGTTGGCCACGCCCCTTTTTTGAATGATATACTATTTTCAATCACAAAATCTCAATAAATTTTTATATTGGGATTTTATTTTAAAAATTAGGAGTCTGATCTAGAAAATTGAAAATTACATTTTTTAACAAAAAAATCTGATTTAAAAAAAAACTCGAAACTTGGTATTACAACATAAATTTGTGTGAATATGAGCTCTATCGAGATTTTTGCTGTCTGTCATAGTTCGAATACGTAGAAATGTTCCAAAAATTTTGAAAATTATCGATATTTTCGAAGAAGTATCGAAATCTAGTGAAAAAGACTGGAAAAATATTGAAAGTTCTCTAAAACTGATGATAAGTCGAATATCATTGGGAACGAATAGTTTGCAAAATTTTTGAAGTCGGTAGAAAAATAATGAAAAAAAGTGATAAAAGATCAAGAAAAATGGAAAATTCGAGAATATGAGTAACCAACTCTTGCCTGAACTTGACGCAAACAAAAGAAAACATGTAGAATAACTCGAAAAGTCGAAAATCACCGTAAAAAGCAAAAAAATTGAAACATTTCTTTCTCCAGAACTCGACGCTAACGAGTACCGCGCATGGTACGGTTTGGGTCAAATGTACGACATTTGCAAGATGCCCGGCTACGCACTTTTCTACTACCAACAGGCGCAGAAGTGCAGACCCCATGATTCGAGAATGCTCATCGCACTTGGAGACGTGTATGCGAAGTTGGATAAGACGCAAGAAGCCGAGAAGTGCTTCTCTGGAGCGTATCTCTTTGGTGACATCGAGGGACAAGCACTGTGGATGTTGGCAAAGTGAGTTTAATTCGTTGGCCAGCCCCCTTTTTCGAAAAATTGATAATTTACTGAAATATACATTGCACGCTGTAACAAGATAAAAAAATAGAGTGGGTGTAGAGTTTCAAAAAAGGCGCGAATCACTCGACCCAAATCAATAGATTTAATTTTACGCTCCGGATGACCGCTTTGCAGCCGTGTCTTTTGGTAATTTTTAACCACACATATCTAGCAAAAACCGATTTCAAACGCGCGCCAGTCGAATTTTTGTAAAATGAGTACGGTAGGCCTACCCTAGGGTCGGGACTCTCACAACGAACAGTTAGATCTTTGTGGATTTAAATTATTATTCTTACTTTCAGTCCATTGAAATTAAAGGCGCATTACTTAATCGTTCTTGTTTTTCAAGGCGAAACTGCTACAGTAATAAGTAACCTATTTACGGAGGTCAGACTTTTTTTACAGGTAGAGGAAGATATGTGAACCATTTATTCCATGTATTCAGCTCAATTTTAGTCCTTATTGAACAAGAAAATTGTTGTTAAAGTTATTGTAAGATATTTCGAGGAGACTAACCAGTATTGATATTGAAAATGTAGTTAAAGTCTCGATTTGAAAATTTTGCCAGTAGGCGATTTTTTTTGTTGGTCGCGTCCCGTCTCTTCTTCAACTATCGAAATTTGACGATGACGATCGAAGAAAAGTAAATGATATTGATTTTATTGTTCATTCCTTGGTTTTATCACTGATCCAAGTCGATATGACTGACCAGTTAAGATCGGATGATTGAGTTTTATTAGTTGACCACGCCCCTTTTTTAAACAGTATAATTGAACTCTTAAAATTGGACGATTGAGAGATCTGGAGAAATTCGATAATATCGATTTTTATCACTAATCCGGGTCGATATCAAAAAGCTGTTACGATAAGATGTTGGTGAAGGGATGCTATTTGTTGGCCACGCCTCTTTTTTGAATGATATATTATTTTCAATCACAAAATCTCAATAAATATTGGGAGTTTAGTTTAAAAATTAAGAGTCTGATCTAGAAAATTGAAAATCACATTTTTTTAACAAAAAATCTGATTTAAAAAAAAGTAGACTCTATATTTCAGACTATACGAAAGCAGGAAAATGGACCTTAAAGCAGCAAAGACGTTCGAAGTGTTCATCATCGTCTACGAGTCGGTGACGGTAAGTTGCACAACCCTGACCACGCACACACGCAAAGTTGCAGAATATCGAAGACAACTTGATGTATGCTATCTTGTATCTCGCAAGATACTATCTGAAACATGACGATTTCGAAAAGGCGGCTAAGTTTGCGACGAGATGCTTGGAGTATGATCAGGTAATGTTTTTTCAATCGGAAGTATCAAATCCGATACACACTGATGATATAGTAGATCAAACTTCAGTTACTGTAGTTCAGAAAGTTCTATCTTTCCCCTTTTTCCATCCCTAATCATAAATGCCTGAAGTAGATAAACTGACCTTAGGGACAATCCGCACACCTGTGGACAGCCAGAGAGAAAAGAACTGAATACTGGCGTTAGTAATGATAGATGGTGAAAGTAGTTCGATAGAGGTATTTAGAACGACCCTAACCAGCAATATGTCAATTTGTATATCATTTCTTCAAGTTGCACTTTCGACTCTCCTTTTTCAAAATTCTGCTGATTTTCGACTCTGTAAATGAATTGCATCATTTTCGTGCAAAGTTCTTTTTTCCCCATAATTTCGGCTTTTGTCTCAAATTAGGTTCCCATGGCTTTGCTACGCAATCTGACCGTTTCCGAAGATTTCCGGTGATTTCCGACTGTTTTGTGTTTCCCGTATTTATCCTAGTCGTTTCTCGCCTTTTTTTCGAAAACTATCAGAAATCACCGGAAAACTGTCGTATTTAGTTACCTGATGCACATATCTAGCAAAAAGTCTGACCGATTTCAAACGCGCGCCAGTCGCATTTTTGTGAAATGATTACGGTACTCTAGAAAAAAAAATAATATATAGTTAATTGAGTGGCACCAGAACAATTAACTCTGAAATTATTCCGGAATTAACTCTGAATGTACTCCGGAATTAACTCTGAATGTACTCCGGAATTAACTCTGAATGTACTCCGGAATTAACTCTGAATGTACTCCGGAATTAACTCTGAATGTACTCCGGAATTAACTCTGAATGTACTCCGGAATTAACTCTGAATGTACTCCGGAATTAACTCTGAATGTACTCCGGAATTAACTCTGAATGTACTCCGGAATTAACTCTGAATGTACTCCGGAATTAACTCTGAATGTACTCCGGAATTAACTCTGAATGTACTCCGGAATTAACTCTGAATGTACTCCGGAATTAACTCTGAATGTACTCCGGAATTAACTCTGAATGTACTCCGGAATTAACTCTGAATGTACTCCGGAATTAACTCTGAATGTACTCCGGAATTAACTCTGAATGTACTCCGGAATTAACTCTGAATGTACTCCGGAATTAACTCTGAATGTACTCCGGAATTAACTCTGAATGTACTCCGGAATTAACTCTGAATGTACTCCGGAATTAACTCTGAATTAACTGCATATAAAGTTGAACGATCACAGAGGTCTTCAAAAGAGAAAAGCAACTAAAACTGATTCTAGTAACTTTTGAAAATCATCTCCGGTTCTCTACTATTTCGGAATTAACTCTGAATGTACTCCGGAATTAACTCTGAATGTACTCCGGAATTAACTCTGAATGTACTCCGGAATTAACTCTGAATGTACTCCGGAATTAACTCTGAATGTACTCCGGAATTAACTCTGAATTAACTGCATATAAAGTTGAACGATCACAGAGGTCTTCAAAAGAGAAAAGCAACTAAAACTGATTCTAGTAACTTTTGAAAATCATCTCCGGTTCTCTACTATTTCGGTATCCTACTTTCAGATGTTCGCAAAAAAAGTTAATTCAGAGTTAATTCCGGAGTATATTCAGAGTTAATTCCGGAGTACATTCAGAGTTAATTTTTTGGTGCCAATCAATTAACTCTATATTAATTTTTTTCTAGAGGTAGGAGTCGGGACTCTCACAACGAACAGTTAGATCTTTGTGGATTTAAATTATTATTCTTACTTTCAGTCAATTGAAATTAAAGGCGCATTACTTAATCGTTTTTGTATTTCAAGGCGAAACTGCTACGGTACTAAGTACCCGATTTACGGAGGTCAGACTTTCTCACAGGTAGAGGAAGCTATGTGCTCGGCAAAATCGTAAGCCTCTCAGCGGAGCGCACTTCCCTCATTATTTTATTTTGGCTAATATTTAAATCTAATTTCCTCGTTTTCTCATCTCTATAAACGTTGCCTAGATTAGTTTCACCCACTTCAAACAATTTTCCGTTACGATTTGTGAACGTGTGATGAAAAAAGACTGGAAAAACATTATTTGTGAACTACAGTAACTGGAATTTGATCTACTCTATCCATTTGCTTTGCTCACATTTTTCAATTGTGTTTGCTGCGATGTGATCCGCAGCGTTTGAAAAGATAAGAAAACGAGCGAATTAGGTTAAAAAATTAGCGAAAGCGCTAGAAAATGAATCCTGATAACATTTCGATGACTTCATCGACAAATCAATCGATATTTTCAGATTTGCCAAGAAGGTAACAGACTGATCAGGGACATTGCTCTGAAGAGAGAACGTGTTGCTGAACCGGCTCAAGAAGAAGAACCCGCCGTGGCGCCTGAAGAGGAGAACAACCTCGACCAGATGGTGATCAGCGACGATGATGATGAGGATGTGTCATTCTAATTTATTTTGAGTTGACCCATCCAAGTACTAAACCTTCCCAACATTGCTCGTCTTGTAAGATCGGATGGGGTGGCTTACTTCCTTTTCATCATCCCGCAAAGGTTTTTCCACTGGTCGTCTCAACTCTGCTTCCGACGTGTTTGTACAATTTGAAGCTTATTTATTGTAAATAAAAGTATTTCTGGTTTTATTCTGCATAAAGAACTATTAGAAGCATGCCAAATTTCGATTTCTCATGGTTTGTGGGTACTGTAGGCGAGGTAAAATTTCACTGTTACTGTAGCTGTGGGCGAATCTGTTACTGTATCTCGAGGGTTACTGTAGTTTCAATTCCCTGTTACTGTAGCTGTGAGAAAATTTGTAACTGTAGCTCGAGGGTTACTGTAGTTTCAATTCCCTGTTACTGTATCCCACGGGTTACTGTAGCTATGGGCAAATCTGTTACTGTATTTCGAGGGTTACTGTAGCTGGAGCAAATCGGTTACTGTATTGCAAGGGTTACTGTAGCTGGGGCAAATCGGTTACTGTATTGCAAGGGTTACTGTAGCTGGGGCAAATCGGTTACTGTATTGCAAGGGTTACTGTAGCTGGGGCAAATCGGTTACTGTACCCCAAGGGTTACTGTAGGGGGCATATCTCCCGAGATCAAACGTTTTTTTAAACGAGCGTTCAAATGTGAGTTAAATGCAGCAACTCGAATATCGCTTTTGATCTACCAGGGCCCGCCCCCCGGAGGCCACGCCCTCTCCGGATCGACGATTCGTACGTACTTTGCTTCTGTAAGTACGTCATCAGAATGGTCGGCGTGCCACACTGTGAGTCTAATTTTACTCGCTATTAACCAGAACTGGCAAGGAATTACCAGAATTTTGTCGATTTCCAGAGTAACTTGTGAAGTCACTCGACGCAAAAATGCACAGGATACATCTGCTCTTAAAGGTGTGACGCGCAGCGGGAGACCTGTCACTCTTGGGGAAGGGTCATTATGCAGTGGAGAGAGAATTTATTGCCTCTTTGGTTAGGTTCTCCCTTTCATCGTGTTATTACGTTTGTTTTCTTTGAGGACGGTGGGCGTGGCTTAACATTGAATGTATTCTTACATTTCAGTGATAGTTAGTAGTCAGATCATATCCAGCGTTTCAAGGGGGCGTGTCCAACCATAGAACATCTCTGCTTAGCCGAAAGTGTTCCTTCAAGTTAGTGATGGTTAGT
>OZ022253.1:1231733-1276733 GCA_963978915.1 Caenorhabditis parvicauda
AGTTTTCGCAGTTGCTTTCAAACAGCTCGCTACGAGAAACAAGGATGAAGAAGCCATGAAAAAGGTACGACACTCCGGTTAACACTTCGTAAAAAGGATGTTCAGGTTGAAGAATATTGTCGACAACTTGTTGAAGATGCGGTGATCGCGATGGAGTTGACGATTCTCATGAGAACATCGCAAGTTGGCTCTCCAGCAGTGGAAGACATTGGAAATTTAAGTCAGATGCATAAATCAAAGTCGTTTGAGACTGCAAAACAGTTGGATCAATATCTGGAAGAGCTGGACGGTGAGTTATCTCGAAAACAAGAGTATCTGTTCTTATCGTATTAACTTCCAGTGTGACTGGGAAGAAAGTTTTTGCAAAATTGAGTAGGAACCGAACTTGAGACGTCATGTAAAAAAGTTATTTTTCAAATTCCAAGATCATACTCAAGAAAAATAAAATTAAAAAATAATTAATTATGAATTAAAACTGCGAGTTCTATTAAATTGAATTAAATACGAGATAAAACTAGAAAAAGTTAAAAATTAATTAACTATGAGTTAAGAACGAATTAAAAATAAGTTAAATTAACGGTTTTTGTAAATCTTTCTGTTACATTTTCTTTCTTTGTTTTGTTTCATTTTTCATTTAGATTTTTTTTGTTTTCTGTTTTCTGTTACGAGTGAATAATAATTATACAGTTACTCATATTTTGATTTATTCGTGTTCTGTCGGGACTTGATTCGGAGCATAGACTTACTCGAGTTCTAAAATCTATGTAAATATTATTACATCCCCCTAAATTCTCGAGCTCAGTTTCCCAACTAGGATTTTGTATGGGAAAGTAATTGATACGTGATCCTTCAGTGTGTTTCAGTTCGGCGTTGATTCTTTTTTTATAGACGAGTTGATCTTCGGAGAGACTGCTCAGTAGACTCAGTAGATGTCGGCTTTCCCTCTCCTATTTTTACCAGGTGCAGGTCGCCACATCACTGGGTGTGTCTTGAGGTCTGTGGAGGACGCAAAAACCAAAAAGTAAATGTTCAACTTGTCCACTCCAATGACAGTGAATGGACCGTTCAGTATCGGAGCCAGATTGTTGTGTTCCTCTTCTTACTAGAATTTTCTCTTTCTCTCACGTCGCAATTCTGAGGACGACGAATTGAAGCGCGGCACTTTTGCGTCCTCTTCTCTTGTTCGAGGATTCTGGGTTTCATTCTTACCCAAAGTCTTCCAGTTGTCTATCAATGAAATACCAGTATTCTTTCGTGTTTCAGTACAATGGAACTATTGTATCGACTTCGTCTGGGATTCTCGAGTTTCGGCCGTTCACTGTCAATAATCGAGATTCCAATTGCTGCTTTTGCGTGAGGAATTTACTGCAAAGGTCACCAGATGACCGTAGGGATCCCAATCTTACTGGGTGTCGTTCAAGAAGGCAGAGAGCATTTCCTCGAGCTGTGTTCTCCCTAATGAGTCGTGTCAGGATGATTTTCACAACTGTTCTCGAGGTTCTTTTAGCATTGGTTCTGCGATCTTTCATTTGGAGAAATGGTAGTCTTCCGAATTCTATTTAAAAAAAAACAAAGAGAAAACGTAAACGGATTACAATATAGTTTTCTATGAGTTAAAAACGAATTACATGTTAGTTTTCTATGAGTTAAAAACGAATTAAATATTAGTTTTCTATGAGTTAAATGAGGTTCCTCTACAGCGAAAATACGGATACCGTAATACTTTCTTCTTTTTGTTTTCTTTTTTTCATTCTTTCTTCCTATTTCCTAGCACTATAGTTATTGTTTACTGAATCAAATTTTTGTCATCGTCTTTTTGAAAATTCATTTTGTATGATATTCGATAAATAGAAGCTTTCAACAAGCAAAAGCCATGTTTCTAACGATTTTTGTAGGATTTTCGTTGTTGTAATCTTTGAAAACTCAGCAAGTTAGACAATAGTTCATCAAATTCTCATTGCAATTTAACTTAGAAATGGGATGCATTCAAAATTTACGATCGTGATTTTTTCAGTTACTGAATTATAGTTCTTAAATCTTCGGAAATTATTGAAACTCAATTTTTCTTGTACACTATCTTTTATCAAGATGTTCATAAATCTTTCACTTCAGAATGACTGCATTTCTTTTATTATCCCCAACCATCTTTCGTCACTATGAAAAAGGATGACGGTTGTGGATGATATAAAAAAATATCTTCCTAAGTTGTTCATGAACTTGTTTTTGACTCAATATATTTTATTCCTTCAGGGCACTTGAGAAACATTGACAGCAGATGACTGTAGACTACTACGATTGATTGGCTCGAAGAAATGAGGTTTTATTTTCGATATGACCAAAAAATTCACAAACTTTATTTCTCCCTTTTTAATTTGAAAATTTCCGAAATTGACAAAAATTCTCATCTTGTTTGTTCTGCGATAATTCATGAGATTTTTTTAGATACATGAAAATAATTCTGAAAATGAAAGGGAGTTAGTAATGATCAATGTGAATACAATTCATTTCAGATATCGGGAAGAAGCTAATAGTTGGAAGGGATCGACGCTACTTCTCTATTTTTCTCTCTCGCAAATTGGTGCCAGAAGCCTATGGGGATAGTGAACAATCGTTGAAGAACAGGAGAGAAGATGAAGGAGAGCTGCGTATGACTGCCGATCGACTTCAGGTGGGAGAAATATCAGTTTCGTCTCTTCATTTCTCTCTCTCTCTCTCTCCTTCTCTCTTTCTTCCCTCCTCTCTTTCTCTCTCCCTCTCTCTCTCTCTCTCTCTCTCTCTCTCTCTCTCTCTCTCTCTCTCTCTCTCTCTCTTTCTCTCTTTATTCGTTCATAAAGTCAAATTCTAGATGGTACAAGCAGTGGACTGCCGTCGCTCACTCAAATATCATCGCCGGTTCCACACCAACATCAAGAAGGACTACTTGATTCTCCAAAATTGCCTAGATTGTTGTTGAATTTGTGCCATATATGTGTAATAAATGGTTATAAAGTAATATGTGTTCATGTACGATTAAAAATAATAAAAAATGAGATAATATTAAGATATTTTTTAAATAACATTGAATTAAATTCGAGATAAAATTGAATTAAATTTGAGATAAAATTGAATTAACATTGAGATTACATTGAATTAACATTGAGATTACATTGAATTTACATTGAGATTACATTGAATTTACATTGAGATTACATTGAATTTACATTGAGATTACATTGAATTTACATTGAGATTACATTGAATTTACATTGAGATTACATTGAATTTACATTGAGATTACATTGAATTTACATTGAGATTACATTGAATTTACATTGAGATTACATTGAATTTACATTGAGATTACATTGAATTTACATTGAGATTACATTGAATTAACATTGAGATTACATTGAATTAACATTGAATTAAATTTTTTATTTAACTCATAGTTAATTATTTTTTAATTATTTTTTTCTTGAGATATTAATAATAGAACAAGGGGACCGCCCCTTTTTCGTGAGGCAAATTTTTGGGTGATCCATTTTTGTGTCGATTTACGGGGATGTGGGGAGGGAGGGGAGACGAGGAAGGGTTGTGCAAAAATGGCTGGGTAGTTGATGGAATTCGAACGCGCGTTAAGCGAGTACAAACTCAGACATGACGAGTTGCATCAGATCTGGCCTAAGTCGAATCAGATCTAATCTTGACCTCCGATCGCTTTAAAAGTTATGTCATTGATAAGGGAATCATGTGGGTAGATGTGTGTTGAAATATCAGTCAGAAATTCTACCGTCTTCATAGAAAAAAACAGAAAATGGAGAAAATTGTCGAGTCAGATCTGGCTCGGTCGCACCAGATCTGATTCCACTCCCTAAACTGGAAAATTAGCACTGAAAATAACATCGAAAAAGTGTATGAAACAAACTTTAAACTTCTCTAGACACTTACTCTATCGTTTTAATAGATATCTGGAACATTTTGAACCGGTTCTTATTATCTTACCATTCCAGTCAGAGTGGCGAATCAGATCTGTTTGAAGTCGAATCAGATCTGGTTTGATCGAGCCAGAACTGATCAGATGACTCGAGCCACTATTTTTTCGATGAACATTTTTTGTTTCATAGAATTTTCTTCTCTAGAAATTGAAATACTGGCATTTTCAATGACGTATTGAAGAAGTAATTGAACAAAGTTTGGTTAGAAAAAAATTTTATAGACTTTTATCTCATCTTTCTTCTGCTCTGATCTGCTCAGTGGAAGTCATAATTGATTAGATTTTTATGATGTCCATATTTAGCAAACTTGAAGTCGACTTTGACGTTTTTGTTTCCATGATCACAACATTTAAATGATAGTTCTCAACAAAACGCATGTGAAAAACACTTTGAATAAAGATAAATCAATAGTCTGACTACAAAATTTTCAACCTATCCGTTTTCTACGCTTTACTCTTCATGAAACAGTCAAACGAAATAATACAAATGTTACTTATTAAAAAAATAAAATTTGAACAGAAGTCGAGAGAATATGTTCAGTAAACGTGCTCCTATGCACCTTACCGTAAATTCAAATTCAAACTTTTTCTTTATTTTTCCGTTCCTATTCTGTTATAGATTCTCGTTTTTAGAACGTTTCAAATGTTTCTTTTCAGGTTGGATCAAGTAAAAAGACCCCTTTCTCGCAGAAATGCTAATTCAAGCAATGGTGAGTTTTCGAATCAAGTTGAAAATTACGTAAGCAGAGAGAAATTTCGAAAATTTTATAATTCGTAAAATTGATCTGAAGTTTAGTTTTCTTTTATCTTTCTTTTCGGAAATTTACAAATTCACCACTCTGGTTGAGGTTTGATGGAATGATACGATTCCGTTAATCAAAACTGCTCCCAGTCAGAAATTTTCTGTGAAAGGTCAATTTAAATACTTTTATTACCACTAGTAGTGTATAGCAAAGTATTTATATAGAAAACAAAATCGAATAGTTTAGCGCTAATTTATAGGAGTTTGCTGCCGAGAAGCGACATCGGACATTCGACTTCGTAAGTTCTTCTTTTTTCATTATTTGTTGTAACGTTCAAGTTTTTTCACTGTCTCGTAGAAATTATTCACAGCCAAAAAATTACAAGATAGCTCTTATAATGGTACAATTTAATCCATTTCGAACAAAATAAAGAGAAATCTTATGAAATCAGGGTTTAATCTTCATTTCAGATTCTAAAAGACAGAACATTCAAAGAGATACATAGAATGATAGGCGAATATTGAAAAAATGGAAAGCTCTGCTGAACGGGATGGCTTCAGGGCTTGACGGCTAACGCACACAGGATCGACGAGAACAGGAAAAAGGTAGTTTTTTAGTCTTTTATTAAATTTGTGATTGTTGATAATGCAAAAACTCTTCTTCTTAGTTGTAGATATTCTTCTGACCTTGTTGTCTGGTCTTTGACATACTTCTGACAACAGTTGTAGAAATTACCAATGGAAAAGTCTAATGTAATAATGATCCCACATTCATTCCAGGTCGTCGAGGACATTGGCATGAATATCTCCAAAACGTCATGGCTAACGAACGGTGGGTAAACGGCCACTGGACAGAAAAATTGAAGGAAAATCGAAGGTAAATATTTAGTTTATTTGCGCTCGTTGGAAATTCCAATACGTCCCTCCCTAGTTGTAGACCTACTTCTGACACCGCTGCTTATTCATAGACAAACTTCTGACAAAATTGCTTAATTTTTGACATACTTCTGACAACATTGCCTAATTTTTGACATACTTTGACACCGATGCCCAATCAAAAAAAAATTTTGATGGTTATGTAAGTCTGCCTAGTCGTTAAAATACGTGTGACAACGCTGTATAGTCATAGACATACTTCTGATGTCGATGCCTAGTCGGAGTCATGTCTCATAGATAAATTTCTCGACAACTTTTGGGTCGTAGGAGTATCGTTACAGCGAAGTTATATCCAAAAGACAGAACATCATTACAGGATTGTCAAAGTCCAATGACTCAAAGAACTACAAGAGAAAACGGAGACCCGAAGAGGACATTAGTCTATTTAATTGTGTACGTGTATTTGTTAAATAAATTTAGCATATTGAAAAGTGTTATTTTTGATAAGAAAAAAACCCTAAATATAAAGGAGAAATTTTGAATCTGATCTCGCCTGAGTCGAATCAGATCTGGCTGTAACCACGCCAGATCGTGCCACGCTGAATTCGACTGAGAGCAGATCTGATTCGACTCAGGCCAGATCTGTTGCAAGTCGCTTTCCCTGAGAATCAGACGGTCTAACCACTCGGCCATCGCTGCACGTTTTCCATGAGTGCTATTCTCGTGACCACCGGGGACCCTCGAAGGTTGTTGCATTAGTTCTAGCCACACTTGCATTAGTATTTGGTGCTTCTGGATTCCACAAAAAGAAGAGAGAGAAGAAAAGAGAGAGAGAGTTAGAAAGAGCAAGTGATGGAGAGAGAGCGAGAGAGAGAGAGAGCGAAGGAGAGAGAGCGAGAAAGAGAGAGAGAATTTTCATGAAAAAAGAGGGAAGAGGGGCTCTGAGCGTAGCGAGGACTACCTGCTTGTACTAGAATCACAGAATATCGATAGAAACGGAAGGAGAACGAAAAATATTGTTACTCGACGAAGACTTTTTTCACATCACAGCGAAGTGGTTCATAAAAATGGAATTCTAGTCTTTATATTTTGAAACCGCTGTTTAAATCGTTCATGAAGAAATTTCAGACACATCCGATGCCTCATCCGACGATATCGACGATAGCATCAACGACCTCAGCGGTGGCTATGAGATTCTGGCAACGATGGAGAACTCCCGAAGCAAAGTATCCACGTCATCAGATGGATCGATGGAGATAGTAGACATGAACATGATTGAGAAAAATCATGATGACCGATCGTCTGCCACTTCTGGAGCTGATACTGAACAATTATTTGATCAAGAATCGTATGATCCGTTTGTCGTCCAAGAAGTCAAAGCACCGACCTCGATTCCAGAAGAAGTCAAAAAGGTTGAGACAGAGTCGGTGACTGTTGAGAAGGAAGAGCCCAAGCTGAGCCAAGAGGAACTCGATCACATCGCGTACATCCAGAGTCTGGCCAAGCAGTCCTCATTCGAGACACCAACACGCCCTCCACCACCAAAAAGGAGTATTGCCGAGGCATCTGTCGACATCGTCGTTGAAGATCATGATGACCGATCGTCTGCCACTTCTGGAGCTGATGCTGAACAATCATTCGATCAAGAATCGTATGATCCGTTTGTCGTCCAAGAAGTCACAGCTTCGACCTCGATTCCAGAAGAAGTCGAAAAGGTTGAAACTGTGACTGTTGAGAAGGAAGAGCCCAAACTGAGCCAAGAGGAACTCGATCACATCGCGTACATCCAGAGTCTGGCCAAGCAGTCCTCATTCGAGACACCAACACGGCATCCACCACCAAGAAGGAGTATTGCCGAGGCATCTGTTGACATCGTCGTTGAAGATCATGATGACCGATCGTCTGCCACTTCTGGAGCTGATGCTGAACAATCATTCGATCAAGAATCGTATGATCCGTTTGTCGTCCAAGAAGTCACAGCTTCGACCTCGATTCCAGAAGAAGTCGAAAAGGTTGAAACTGTGACTGTTGAGAAGGAAGAGCCCAAACTGAGCCAAGAGGAACTCGATCACATCGCGTACATCCAGAGTCTGGCCAAGCAGTCCTCATTCGAGACACCAACACGGCCTCCACCACCAAGAAGGAGTATTGCCGAGGCATCTGTTGACATCGTCGTTGAAGATCATGATGACCGATCGTCTGCCACTTCTGGAGCTGATGCTGAACAATCATTCGATCAAGAATCGTATGATCCGTTTGTCGTCCAAGAAGTCACAGCTTCGACCTCGATTCCAGAAGAAGTCGAAAAGGTTGAAACTGTGACTGTTGAGAAGGAAGAGCCCAAACTGAGCCAAGAGGAACTCGATCACATCGCGTACATCCAGCGTCTGGCCAAGCAGTTCTCATTCGAGACACCAACACGGCCTCCACCACCAAGAAGGAGTATTGCCGAGGCATCTGTCGACATCGTCGTTGAAGATCATGATGACCGATCGTCTGCCACTTCTGGAGCTGATGCTGAACAATCATTCGATCAAGAATCGTATGATCCGTTTGTCGTCCAAGAAGTCACAGCTTCGACGTCGATTCAAGAAGAAGTCGAAAAGGTTGAAAATGTGACTGTTGAGAAGGAAAAGCCCAAACTGGCCCAAGAGGAACTCGATCACATCGCGTACATCCAGAGTCTGGCCAAGCAGTCCTCATTCGAGACACCAACACGGCCTCCACCACCAAGAAGGAGTATTGCCGAGGCATCTGTCGACATCGTCGTTGAAGATCATGATGACCGATCGTCTGCCACTTCTGGAGCTGATGCTGAGCAATCATTTGATCAAGAATCGTATGATCCGTTTGTCGTCCAAGAAGTCACAGCATCGACCTCAATTCCAGAAGAAGTCGAAAAGGTTGAGACAGAGTCGGTGACTGTTGAGAAGGAAGAGCCCAAACTGAGCCAAGAGGAACTCGATCACATCGCGTACATCCAGAGTCTGGCCAAGCAGTCCTCATTCGAGACACCAACACGGCCTCCACCACCAAGAAGGAGTATTGCCGAGGCATCTGTCGACATCGTCGTTGAAGATCATGATGACCGATCGTCTGCCACTTCTGGAGCTGATGCTGAGCAATCATTTGATCAAGAATCGTATGATCCGTTTGTCGTCCGAGAAGTCACAGCATCGACCTCAATTCCAGAAGAAGTCGAAAAGGTTGAAACTGTGACTGTTGAGAAGGAAGAGCCCAAACTGAGCCAAGAGGAACTCGATCACATCGCGTACATCCAGAGTCTGGCCAAGCAGTCCTCATTCGAGACACCAACATGGCCTCCACCACCAAAAAGGAGTATTGCCGAGGCATCTGTCGACATCGTCGTTGAAGATCATGATGACCGATCGTCTGCCACTTCTGGAGCTGATGCTGAACAATCATTCGATCAAGAATCGTATGATCCGTTTGTCGTCCAAGAAGTCACAGCTTCGACGTCGATTCAAGAAGAAGTCGAAAAGGTTGAAAATGTGACTGTTGAGAAGGAAAAGCCCAAACTGGCCCAAGAGGAACTCGATCACATCGCGTACATCCAGAGTCTGGCCAAGCAGTCCTCATTCGAGACACCAACACGGCCTCCACCACCAAGAAGGAGTATTGCCGAGGCATCTGTCGACATCGTCGTTGAAGATCATGATGACCGATCGTCTGCCACTTCTGGAGCTGATGCTGAGCAATCATTTGATCAAGAATCGTATGATCCGTTTGTCGTCCAAGAAGTCACAGCATCGACCTCAATTCCAGAAGAAGTCGAAAAGGTTGAGACAGAGTCGGTGACTGTTGAGAAGGAAGAGCCCAAACTGAGCCAAGAGGAACTCGATCACATCGCGTACATCCAGAGTCTGGCCAAGCAGTCCTCATTCGAGACACCAACACGGCCTCCACCACCAAGAAGGAGTATTGCCGAGGCATCTGTCGACATCGTCGTTGAAGATCATGATGACCGATCGTCTGCCACTTCTGGAGCTGATGCTGAGCAATCATTTGATCAAGAATCGTATGATCCGTTTGTCGTCCGAGAAGTCACAGCATCGACCTCAATTCCAGAAGAAGTCGAAAAGGTTGAAACTGTGACTGTTGAGAAGGAAGAGCCCAAACTGAGCCAAGAGGAACTCGATCACATCGCGTACATCCAGAGTCTGGCCAAGCAGTCCTCATTCGAGACACCAACATGGCCTCCACCACCAAAAAGGAGTATTGCCGAGGCATCTGTCGACATCGTCGTTGAAGATCATGATGACCGATCGTCTGCCACTTCTGGAGCTGATGCTGAACAATCATTCGATCAAGAATCGTATGATCCGTTTGTCGTCCAAGAAGTCACAGCTTCGACCTCAATTCCAGAAGAAGTCGAAAAGGTTGAAACTGTGACTGTTGAGAAGGAAGAGCCCAAGCTGAGCCAAGAAGAACTCGATCACATCGCGTACATCCACAGTCTGGCCAAGCAGTCCTCATTCGAAACACCAACACGGCCTCCACCACCAAGAAGAAGTATTGCCGAGGCATCTGTCGACATCGTCGTTGAAGATCATGATGACCGATCGTCTGCCACTTCTGGAGCTGATGCTGAACAATCATTCGATCAAGAATCGTATGATCCGTTTGTCGTCCAAGAAGTCCAAGAAGTCCCAGCTTCGACCTCGATTCCAGAAGAAGTCGAAAAGGTTGAGACAGACTCTGTGACTGTTGAGAAGGAAGAGCCCAAGCTGAGCCAAGAGGAACTCGATCACATCGCGTACATCCAGAGTCTGGCCAAGCAGTCCTTATTCGAGACACCAACACGGCCTCCACCACCAAAAAGGAGTATTGCCGAGGCATCTGTCGATATCGTCGTTGAAGATCATGATGACCGATCGTCTGCCACTTCTGGAGCTGATGCTGAACAATCATTCGATCAAGAATCGTATGATCCGTTTGTCGTCCAAGAAGTCCAAGAAGTCCCAGCTTCGACCTCGATTCCAGAAGAAGTCGAAAAGGTTGAAACTGTGACTGTTGAGAAGGAAGAGCCCAAACTGAGCCAAGAGGAACTCGATCACATCGCGTACATCCAGAGTCTGGCCAAGCAGTCCTCATTCGAGACACCAACACGGCCTCCACCACCAAGAAGAAGTATTGCCGAGGCATCTGTCGACAACGTCGTTGAAGATCATGATGACCGATCGTCTGCCACTTCTGGAGCTGATGCTGAACAATCATTCGATCAAGAATCGTATGATCTGTTTGTCGTCCAAGAAGTCCCAGCTTCGACCTCGATTCCAGAAGAAGTCGAAAAGGTCGAAACTGTGACTGTTGAGAAGGAAGAGCCCAAACTGAGCCAAGAGGAACTCGATCACATCGCGTACATCCAGAGTCTGGCCAAGCAGTCCTCATTCGAGACACCAACACGGCCTCCACCACCAAGAAGGAGTATTGCCGAGGCATCTGTCGACATCGTCGTTGAAGATCATGATGACCGATCGTCTGCCACTTCTGGAACTGATGCTGAACAATCATTCGATCAAGAATCGTATGATCCGTTTGTCGTCCAAGAAGTCACAGCTTTGACCTCGATTCCAGAAGAAGTCGAAAAGGTTGAAACTGTGACTGTTGAGAAGGAAGAGCCCAAACTGAGCCAAGAGGAACTCGATCACATCGCGTACATCCAGAGTCTGGCCAAGCAGTCCTCATTCGAAACACCAACACGGCCTCCACCACCAAGAAGGAGTATTGCCGAGGCATCTGTCGATATCGTCGTTGAAGATCATGATGACCGATCGTCTGCCACTTCTGGAGCTGATGCTGAACAATCATTCGATCAAGAATCGTATGATCTGTTTGTCGTCCAAGAAGTCCCAGCTTCGACCTCGATTCCAGAAGAAGTCGAAAAGGTCGAAACTGTGACTGTTGAGAAGGAAGAGCCCAAACTGAGCCAAGAGGAACTCGATCACATCGCGTACATCCAGAGTCTGGCCAAGCAGTCCTCATTCGAGACACCAACACGGCCTCCACCACCAAGAAGGAGTATTGCCGAGGCATCTGTCGACATCGTCGTTGAAGATCATGATGACCGATCGTCTGCCACTTCTGGAACTGATGCTGAACAATCATTCGATCAAGAATCGTATGATCCGTTTGTCGTCCAAGAAGTCACAGCTTTGACCTCGATTCCAGAAGAAGTCGAAAAGGTTGAAACTGTGACTGTTGAGAAGGAAGAGCCCAAACTGAGCCAAGAGGAACTCGATCACATCGCGTACATCCAGAGTCTGGCCAAGCAGTCCTCATTCGAAACACCAACACGGCCTCCACCACCAAGAAGGAGTATTGCCGAGGCATCTGTCGATATCGTCGTTGAAGATCATGATGACCGATCGTCTGCCACTTCTGGAGCTGATGCTGAACAATCATTCGATCAAGAATCGTATGATCTGTTTGTCGTCCAAGAAGTCCCAGCTTCGACCTCGATTCCAGAAGAAGTCGAAAAGGTCGAAACTGTGACTGTTGAGAAGGAAGAGCCCAAACTGAGCCAAGAGGAACTCGATCACATCGCGTACATCCAGAGTCTGGCCAAGCAGTCCTCATTCGAGACACCAACACGGCCTCCACCACCAAGAAGGAGTATTGCCGAGGCATCTGTCGACATCGTCGTTGAAGATCATGATGACCGATCGTCTGCCACTTCTGGAACTGATGCTGAACAATCATTCGATCAAGAATCGTATGATCCGTTTGTCGTCCAAGAAGTCACAGCTTTGACCTCGATTCCAGAAGAAGTCGAAAAGGTTGAAACTGTGACTGTTGAGAAGGAAGAGCCCAAACTGAGCCAAGAGGAACTCGATCACATCGCGTACATCCAGAGTCTGGCCAAGCAGTCCTCATTCGAAACACCAACACGGCCTCCACCACCAAGAAGGAGTATTGCCGAGGCATCTGTCGATATCGTCGTTGAAGATCATGATGACCGATCGTCTGCCACTTCTGGAGCTGATGCTGAACAATCATTCGATCAAGAATCGTATGATCCGTTTATCGTCCAAGAAGTCCAAGAAGTCCCAGCTTCGACCTCGATTCCAGAAGAAGTCGAAAAGGTTGAAACTGTGACTGTTGAGAAGGAAGAGCCCAAACTGAGCCAAGAGGAACTCGATCACATCGCGTACATCCAGAGTCTGGCCAAGCAGTCCTCATTCGAAACACCAACACGGCCTCCACCACCAAGAAGGAGTATTGCCGAGGCATCTGTCGATATCGTCGTTGAAGATCATGATGACCGATCGTCTGCCACTTCTGGAGCTGATGCTGGACAATCATTCGATCAAGAATCGTATGATCCGTTTATCGTCCAAGAAGTCCAAGAAGTCCCAGCTTCGACCTCGATTCCAGAAGAAGTCGAAAAGGTTGAAACTGTGACTGTTGAGAAGGAAGAGCCCAAACTGAGCCAAGAGGAACTCGATCACATCGCGTACATCCAGAGTCTGGCCAAGCAGTCCTCATTCGAAACACCAACACGGCCTCCACCACCAAGAAGGAGTATTGCCGAGGCATCTGTCGATATCGTCGTTGAAGATCATGATGACCGATCGTCTGCCACTTCTGGAGCTGATGCTGAACAATCATTCGATCAAGAATCGTATGATCCGTTTATCGTCCAAGAAGTCCAAGAAGTCCCAGCTTCGACCTCGATTCCAGAAGAAGTCGAAAAGGTTGAAACTGTGACTGTTGAGAAGGAAGAGCCCAAGCTGAGCCAAGAGGAACTCGATCACATCGCGTACATCCAGAGTCTGGCCAAGCAGTCCTCATTCGAAACACCAACACGGCCTCCACCACCAAGAAGGAGTATTGCCGAGGCATCTGTCGATATCGTCGTTGAAGATCATGATGACCGATCGTCTGCCACTTCTGGAGCTGATGCTGAACAATCATTCGATCAAGAATCGTATGATCCGTTTATCGTCCAAGAAGTCCAAGAAGTCCCAGCTTCGACCTCGATTCCAGAAGAAGTCGAAAAGGTTGAAACTGTGACTGTTGAGAAGGAAGAGCCCAAGCTGAGCCAAGAGGAACTCGATCACATCGCGTACATCCAGAGTCTGGCCAAGCAGTCCTCATTCGAGACACCAACACGGCCTCCACCACCAAGAAGGAGTATTGCCGAGGCATCTGTCGACAACGTCGTTGAAGATCATGATGACCGATCGTCTGCCACTTCTGGAGCTGATGCTGAACAATCATTTGATCAAGAATCGTATGATCTGTTTGTCGTCCAAGAAGTCCCAGCTTCGACCTCGATTCCAGAAGAAGTCAAAAAGGTTGAGACAGAGTCGGTGACTGTTGAGAAGGAAGAGCCCAAGCTGAGCCAAGAGGAACTCGATCACATCGCGTACATCCAGAGTCTGGCCAAGCAGTCCTCATTCGAAACACCAACACGGCCTCCACCACCAAGAAGGAGTATTGCCGAGGCATCTGTCGACATCGTCGTTGAAGATCATGATGACCGATCGTCTGCCACTTCTGGAGCTGATGCTGGACAATCATTCGATCAAGAATCGTATGATCCGTTTATCGTCCAAGAAGTCCAAGAAGTCCCAGCTTCGACCTCGATTCCAGAAGAAGTCGAAAAGGTTGAAACTGTGACTGTTGAGAAGGAAGAGCCCAAGCTGAGCCAAGAGGAACTCGATCACATCGCGTACATCCAGAGTCTGGCCAAGCAGTCCTCATTCGAGACACCAACACGGCCTCCACCACCAAGAAGGAGTATTGCCGAGGCATCTGTCGACATCGTCGTTGAAGATCATGATGACCGATCGTCTGCCACTTCTGGAGCTGATGCTGAACAATCATTCGATCAAGAATCGTATGATCCGTTTGTCGTCCAAGAAGTCCCAGCTTCGACCTCGATTCCAGAAGAAGTCGAAAAGGTTGAGACAGACTCTGTGACTGTTGAGAAGGAAAAGCCCAAACTGAGCCAAGAGGAACTCGATCACATCGCGTACATCCAGAGTCTGGCCAAGCAGTCCTCATTCGAGACACCAACACGGCCTCCACCACCAAGAAGGAGTATTGCCGAGGCATCTGTCGACATCGTCGTTGAAGATCATGATGACCGATCGTCTGCCACTTCTGGAGCTGATGCTGAACAATCATTCGATCAAGAATCGTATGATCCGTTCGTCGTCCAAGAAGTCCCAGCTTCGACCTCGATTCCAGAAGAAGTCGAAAAGGTTGAGACAGACTCTGTGACTGTTGAGAAGGAAAAGCCCAAACTGAGCCAAGAGGAACTCGATCACATCGCGTACATCCAGAGTCTGGCCAAGCAGTCCTCATTCGAGACACCAACACGGCCTCCACCACCAAGAAGGAGTATTGCCGAGGCATCTGTCGACATCGTCGTTGAAGATCATGATGACCGATCGTCTGCCACTTCTGGAGCTGATGCTGAACAATCATTCGATCAAGAATCGTATGATCCGTTTGTCGTCCAAGAAGTCCCAGCTTCGACCTCGATTCCAGAAGAAGTCGAAAAGGTTGAGACAGACTCTGTGACTGTTGAGAAGGAAAAGCCCAAACTGAGCCAAGAGGAACTCGATCACATCGCGTACATCCAGAGTCTGGCCAAGCAGTCCTCATTCGAGACACCAACACGGCCTCCACCACCAAGAAGGAGTATTGCCGAGGCATCTGTCGACATCGTCGTTGAAGATCATGATGACCGATCGTCTGCCACTTCTGGAGCTGATGCTGAACAATCATTCGATCAAGAATCGTATGATCCGTTTGTCGTCCAAGAAGTCCCAGCTTCGACCTCGATTCCAGAAGAAGTCGAAAAGGTTGAGACAGACTCTGTGACTGTTGAGAAGGAAAAGCCCAAACTGAGCCAAGAGGAACTCGATCACATCGCGTACATCCAGAGTCTGGCCAAGCAGTCCTCATTCGAGACACCAACACGGCCTCCACCACCAAGAAGGAGTATTGCCGAGGCATCTGTCGACATCGTCGTTGAAGATCATGATGACCGATCGTCTGCCACTTCTGGAGCTGATGCTGAACAATCATTCGATCAAGAATCGTATGATCCGTTTGTCGTCCAAGAAGTCCCAGCTTCGACCTCGATTCCAGAAGAAGTCGAAAAGGTTGAGACAGACTCTGTGACTGTTGAGAAGGAAAAGCCCAAACTGAGCCAAGAGGAACTCGATCACATCGCGTACATCCAGAGTCTGGCCAAGCAGTCCTCATTCGAGACACCAACACGGCCTCCACCACCAAGAAGGAGTATTGCCGAGGCATCTGTCGACATCGTCGTTGAAGATCATGATGACCGATCGTCTGCCACTTCTGGAGCTGATGCTGAACAATCATTCGATCAAGAATCGTATGATCCGTTCGTCGTCCAAGAAGTCCCAGCTTCGACCTCGATTCCAGAAGAAGTCGAAAAGGTTGAGACAGACTCTGTGACTGTTGAGAAGGAAAAGCCCAAACTGAGCCAAGAGGAACTCGATCACATCGCGTACATCCAGAGTCTGGCCAAGCAGTCCTCATTCGAGACACCAACACGGCCTCCACCACCAAGAAGGAGTATTGCCGAGGCATCTGTCGACATCGTCGTTGAAGATCATGATGACCGATCGTCTGCCACTTCTGGAGCTGATGCTGAACAATCATTCGATCAAGAATCGTATGATCCGTTTGTCGTCCAAGAAGTCCCAGCTTCGACCTCGATTCCAGAAGAAGTCGAAAAGGTTGAGACAGACTCTGTGACTGTTGAGAAGGAAAAGCCCAAACTGAGCCAAGAGGAACTCGATCACATCGCGTACATCCAGAGTCTGGCCAAGCAGTCCTCATTCGAGACACCAACACGGCCTCCACCACCAAGAAGGAGTATTGCCGAGGCATCTGTCGACATCGTCGTTGAAGATCATGATGACCGATCGTCTGCCACTTCTGGAGCTGATGCTGAACAATCATTCGATCAAGAATCGTATGATCCGTTTGTCGTCCAAGAAGTCCCAGCTTCGACCTCGATTCCAGAAGAAGTCGAAAAGGTTGAGACAGACTCTGTGACTGTTGAGAAGGAAAAGCCCAAACTGAGCCAAGAGGAACTCGATCACATCGCGTACATCCAGAGTCTGGCCAAGCAGTCCTCATTCGAGACACCAACACGGCCTCCACCACCAAGAAGGAGTATTGCCGAGGCATCTGTCGACATCGTCGTTGAAGATCATGATGACCGATCGTCTGCCACTTCTGGAGCTGATGCTGAACAATCATTCGATCAAGAATCGTATGATCCGTTTGTCGTCCAAGAAGTCCCAGCTTCGACCTCGATTCCAGAAGAAGTCGAAAAGGTTGAAACTGTGACTGTTGAGAAGGAAGAGCCCAAGCTGAGCCAAGAGGAACTCGATCACATTGCTTACATCCAGAGAATGGCACAGCAGTCTTCATTCGACAATGCTCCAGTCTATGCAACACCTGTGAAGCAAGATGAGGTCGTTCCAGAAGAAGCTCACTCGTCAGCCACATCAGAAGCTGATGTTGACAGATCATTCGACCAAACTTCGTTCGAACAGCCAGTCTACTACGACCGAAGTTCTCCACTTCTCGAACGTGAAGAGCCAGAAATCCAGGCAGCTGTCGTGGTGGAACAACCATCCGTCGAACCAGAGCTCACCCAAGAGGAACTCGATCACATCGCTTACATCCAGAGAATGGCACAACAGTCTTCATTCGACAATGCTCCAGTCTATGCAACACCTGTGAAGCAAGATGAGGTCACAGCAGTTATAGAAGAAGCTCACTCGTCAGCCACATCAGAAGCTGATGTTGACAGATCATTCGACCAAACTTCGTTCGAACAGCCAGTCTACTACGACCGCAGTTCTCCACTTCTCGAACGTGAAGAGCCAGAAGTCCAGGCAGCTGTCGTGGTGGAACAACCATCCGTCGAACCAGAGCACACCCAAGAGGAACTCGATCACATCGCTTACATCCAGAGAATGGCACAGCAGTCTTCATTCGACAATGCTCCAGTTCGGTCGTAGTAGACTGGCTGTTCGAACGAAGTTTGGTCGAATGATCTGTCAACATCAGCTTCTGATGTGGCTGACGAGTGAGCTTCTTCTATAACTGCTGTGACCTCATCTTGCTTCACAGGTGTTGCATAGACTGGAGCATTGTCGAATGAAGACTGCTGTGCCATTCTCTGGATGTACGCGATGTGATCGAGTTCCTCTTGGGTGAGCTCTGGTTCGACGGATGGTTGTTCCACCACGACAGTTGCCTGGACTTCTGGCTCTTCACGTTCGAGAAGTGGAGAACTGCGGTCGTAGTAGACTGGCTGTTCAAACGAAGCTTGCTCGAATGATCTGTCAACATCAGCTTCTGATGTGGCTGACGAGTGAGCTTCTTCTATAACTGCTGTGACCTCATCTTGCTTCACAGGTGTTGCATAGACTGGAGCATTGTCGAATGAAGACTGCTGTGCCATTCTCTGGATGTAAGCGATGTGATCGAGTTCCTCTTGGGTGAGCTCTGGTTCGACGGATGGTTGTTCCACCACGACAGTTGCCTGGTCTTCTGGCTCTTCACGTTCGAGAAGTGGAGAACTGCGGTCGTAGTAGACTGGCTGTTCGAACGAAGTTTGGTCGAATGATCTGTCAACATCAGCTTCTGATGTGGCTGACGAGTGAGCTTCTTCTATAACTGCTGTGACCTCATCTTGCTTCACAGGTGTTGCATAGACTGGAGCATTGTCGAATGAAGACTGCTGTGCCATTCTCTGGATGTAAGCGATGTGATCGAGTTCCTCTTGGGTGAGCTCTGGTTCGACGGATGGTTGTTCCACCACGACAGTTGCCTGGACTTCTGGCTCTTCACGTTCGAGAAGTGGAGAACTGCGGTCGTAGTAGACTGGCTGTTCAAACGAAGCTTGCTCGAATGATCTGTCAACATCAGCTTCTGATGTGGCTGACGAGTGAGCTTCTTCTATAACTGCTGTGACCTCATCTTGCTTCACAGGTGTTGCATAGACTGGAGCATTGTCGAATGAAGACTGTTGTGCCATTCTCTGGATGTAAGCGATGTGATCGAGTTCCTCTTGGGTGAGCTCTGGTTCGACGGATGGTTGTTCCACCACGACAGTTGCCTGGTCTTCTGGCTCTTCACGTTCGAGAAGTGGAGAACTGCGGTCGTAGTAGACTGGCTGTTCGAACGAAGTTTGGTCGAATGATCTGTCAACATCAGCTTCTGATGTGGCTGACGAGTGAGCTTCTTCTGGAACGACCTCATCTTGCTTCACAGGTGTTGCATAGACTGGAGCATAGTCGAATGAAGACTGCTGTGCCATTCTCTGGATGTAAGCGATGTGATCGAGTTCCTCTTGGGTGAGCTCTGGTTCGACGGATGGTTGTTCCACCACGACAGTTGCCTGGTCTTCTGGCTCTTCACGTTCGAGAAGTGGAGAACTGCGGTCGTAGTAGACTGGCTGTTCGAACGAAGTTTGGTCGAGTGATCTGTCAACATCAGCTTCTGATGTGGCTGACGAGTGAGCTTCTTCTGGAACTGCTGTGACCTCATCTTGCTTCACAGGTGTTGCATAGACTGGAGCATTGTCGAATGAAGACTGTTGTGCCATTCTCTGGATGTAAGCGATGTGATCGAGTTCCTCTTGGGTGAGCTCTGGTTCGACGGATGGTTGTTTCACCACTACAGCTGCCTGGTCTTCTGGCTCTTCACGTTCGAGATGTGGAGAACTTCGGTCGTAGTAGACTGGCTGTTCGAACGAAGTTTGGTCGAATGATCTGTCAACATCAGCTTCTGATGTGGCTGACGAGTGAGCTTCTTCTATAACTGCTGTGACCTCATCTTGCTTCACAGGTGTTGCATAGACTGGAGCATTGTCGAATGAAGACTGTTGTGCCATTCTCTGGATGTAAGCGATGTGATCGAGTTCCTCTTGGGTGAGCTCTGGTTCGACGGATGGTTGTTCCACCACGACAGTTGCCTGGACTTCTGGCTCTTCACGTTCGAGAAGTGGAGAACTGCGGTCGTAGTAGACTGGCTGTTCAAACGAAGCTTGCTCGAATGATCTGTCAACATCAGCTTCTGATGTGGCTGACGAGTGAGCTTCTTCTATAACTGCTGTGACCTCATCTTGCTTCACAGGTGTTGCATAGACTGGAGCATTGTCGAATGAAGACTGTTGTGCCATTCTCTGGATGTAAGCGATGTGATCGAGTTCCTCTTGGGTGAGCTCTGGTTCGACGGATGGTTGTTCCACCACGACAGCTGCCTGGACTTCTGGCTCTTCACGTTCGAGAAGTGGAGAACTGCGGTCGTAGTAGACTGGCTGTTCGAACGAAGTTTGGTCGAATGATCTGTCAACATCAGCTTCTGATGTGGCTGACGAGTGAGCTTCTTCTATAACTGCTGTGACCTCATCTTGCTTCACAGGTGTTGCATAGACTGGAGCATTGTCGAATGAAGACTGTTGTGCCATTCTCTGGATGTAAGCGATGTGATCGAGTTCCTCTTGGGTGAGCTCTGGTTCGACGGATGGTTGTTCCACCACGACAGCTGCCTGGACTTCTGGCTCTTCACGTTCGAGAAGTGGAGAACTGCGGTCGTAGTAGACTGGCTGCTCGAACGAAGTTTGGTCGAATGATCTGTCAACATCAGCTTCTGATGTGGCTGACGAGTGAGCTTCTTCTATAACTGCTGTGACCTCATCTTGCTTCACAGGTGTTGCAAAGACTGGAGCATTGTCGAATGAAGACTGCTGTGCCATTCTCTGGATGTAAGCAATGTGATCGAGTTCCTCTTGGGTGAGCTCTGGTTCGACGGATGGTTGTTCCACCACGACAGTTGCCTGGTCTTCTGGCTCTTCACGTTCGAGAAGTGGAGAACTGCGGTCGTAGTAGACTGGCTGTTCGAACGAAGTTTGGTCGAATGATCTGTAAACATCAGCTTCTGATGTGGCTGACGAGTGAGCTTCTTCTGGAACGACCTCATCTTGCTTCACAGGTGTTGCATAGACTGGAGCATAGTCGAATGAAGACTGCTGTGCCATTCTCTGGATGTAAGCGATGTGATCGAGTTCCTCTTGGGTGAGCTCTGGTTCGACGGATGGTTGTTCCACCACGACAGCTGCCTGGACTTCTGGCTCTTCACGTTCGAGAAGTGGAGAACTGCGGTCGTAGTAGACTGGCTGTTCGAACGAAGTTTGGTCGAATGATCTGTCAACATCAGCTTCTGATGTGGCTGACGAGTGAGCTTCTTCTATAACTGCTGTGACCTCATCTTGCTTCACAGGTGTTGCATAGACTGGAGCATTGTCGAATGAAGACTGTTGTGCCATTCTCTGGATGTAAGCAATGTGATCGAGTTCCTCTTGGGTGAGCTCTGGTTCGACGGATGGTTGTTCCACCACGACAGTTGCCTGGACTTCTGGCTCTTCACGTTCGAGAAGTGGAGAACTGCGGTCGTAGTAGACTGGCTGTTCGAACGAAGTTTGGTCGAATGATCTGTCAACATCAGCTTCTGATGTGGCTGACGAGTGAGCTTCTTCTATAACTGCTGTGACCTCATCTTGCTTCACAGGTGTTGCATAGACTGGAGCATTGTCGAATGAAGACTGTTGTGCCATTCTCTGGATGTAAGCGATGTGATCGAGTTCCTCTTGGGTGAGCTCTGGTTCGACGGATGGTTGTTCCACCACGACAGTTGCCTGGACTTCTGGCTCTTCACGTTCGAGAAGTGGAGAACTGCGGTCGTAGTAGACTGGCTGTTCAAACGAAGCTTGCTCGAATGATCTGTCAACATCAGCTTCTGATGTGGCTGACGAGTGAGCTTCTTCTATAACTGCTGTGACCTCATCTTGCTTCACAGGTGTTGCATAGACTGGAGCATTGTCGAATGAAGACTGTTGTGCCATTCTCTGGATGTAAGCGATGTGATCGAGTTCCTCTTGGGTGAGCTCTGGTTCGACGGATGGTTGTTCCACCACGACAGTTGCCTGGTCTTCTGGCTCTTCACGTTCGAGAAGTGGAGAACTGCGGTCGTAGTAGACTGGCTGTTCGAACGAAGTTTGGTCGAATGATCTGTCAACATCAGCTTCTGATGTGGCTGACGAGTGAGCTTCTTCTGGAACGACCTCATCTTGCTTCACAGGTGTTGCATAGACTGGAGCATAGTCGAATGAAGACTGCTGTGCCATTCTCTGGATGTAAGCGATGTGATCGAGTTCCTCTTGGGTGAGCTCTGGTTCGACGGATGGTTGTTCCACCACGACAGCTGCCTGGACTTCTGGCTCTTCACGTTCGAGAAGTGGAGAACTGCGGTCGTAGTAGACTGGCTGTTCGAACGAAGTTTGGTCGAATGATCTGTCAACATCAGCTTCTGATGTGGCTGACGAGTGAGCTTCTTCTATAACTGCTGTGACCTCATCTTGCTTCACAGGTGTTGCATAGACTGGAGCATTGTCGAATGAAGACTGTTGTGCCATTCTCTGGATGTAAGCAATGTGATCGAGTTCCTCTTGGGTGAGCTCTGGTTCGACGGATGGTTGTTCCACCACGACAGTTGCCTGGACTTCTGGCTCTTCACGTTCGAGAAGTGGAGAACTGCGGTCGTAGTAGACTGGCTGTTCGAACGAAGTTTGGTCGAATGATCTGTCAACATCAGCTTCTGATGTGGCTGACGAGTGAGCTTCTTCTATAACTGCTGTGACCTCATCTTGCTTCACAGGTGTTGCATAGACTGGAGCATTGTCGAATGAAGACAGTTGTGCCATTCTCTGGATGTAAGCGATGTGATCGAGTTCCTCTTGGGTGAGCTCTGGTTCGACGGATGGTTGTTCCACCACGACAGCTGCCTGGACTTCTGTCTCTTCACGTTCGAGAAGTGGAGAACTGCGGTCGTAGTAGACTGGCTGTTCGAACGAAGTTTGGTCGAATGATCTGTCAACATCAGCTTCTGATGTGGCTGACGAGTGAGCTTCTTCTATAACTGCTGTGACCTCATCTTGCTTCACAGGTGTTGCATAGACTGGAGCATTGTCGAATGAAGACTGTTGTGCCATTCTCTGGATGTAAGCGATGTGATCGAGTTCCTCTTGGGTGAGCTCTGGTTCGACGGATGGTTGTTCCACCACGACAGCTGCCTGGACTTCTGGCTCTTCACGTTCGAGAAGTGGAGAACTGCGGTCGTAGTAGACTGGCTGTTCGAACGAAGTTTGGTCGAATGATCTGTCAACATCAGCTTCTGATGTGGCTGACGAGTGAGCTTCTTCTATAACTGCTGTGACCTCATCTTGCTTCACAGGTGTTGCATAGACTGGAGCATTGTCGAATGAAGACTGTTGTGCCATTCTCTGGATGTAAGCGATGTGATCGAGTTCCTCTTGGGTGAGCTCTGGTTCGACGGATGGTTGTTCCACCACGACAGCTGCCTGGACTTCTGGCTCTTCACGTTCGAGAAGTGGAGAACTGCGGTCGTAGTAGACTGGCTGCTCGAACGAAGTTTGGTCGAATGATCTGTCAACATCAGCTTCTGATGTGGCTGACGAGTGAGCTTCTTCTATAACTGCTGTGACCTCATCTTGCTTCACAGGTGTTGCAAAGACTGGAGCATTGTCGAATGAAGACTGCTGTGCCATTCTCTGGATGTAAGCAATGTGATCGAGTTCCTCTTGGGTGAGCTCTGGTTCGACGGATGGTTGTTCCACCACGACAGTTGCCTGGTCTTCTGGCTCTTCACGTTCGAGAAGTGGAGAACTGCGGTCGTAGTAGACTGGCTGTTCGAACGAAGTTTGGTCGAATGATCTGTAAACATCAGCTTCTGATGTGGCTGACGAGTGAGCTTCTTCTGGAACGACCTCATCTTGCTTCACAGGTGTTGCATAGACTGGAGCATAGTCGAATGAAGACTGCTGTGCCATTCTCTGGATGTAAGCGATGTGATCGAGTTCCTCTTGGGTGAGCTCTGGTTCGACGGATGGTTGTTCCACCACGACAGCTGCCTGGACTTCTGGCTCTTCACGTTCGAGAAGTGGAGAACTGCGGTCGTAGTAGACTGGCTGTTCGAACGAAGTTTGGTCGAATGATCTGTCAACATCAGCTTCTGATGTGGCTGACGAGTGAGCTTCTTCTATAACTGCTGTGACCTCATCTTGCTTCACAGGTGTTGCATAGACTGGAGCATTGTCGAATGAAGACTGTTGTGCCATTCTCTGGATGTAAGCAATGTGATCGAGTTCCTCTTGGGTGAGCTCTGGTTCGACGGATGGTTGTTCCACCACGACAGTTGCCTGGACTTCTGGCTCTTCACGTTCGAGAAGTGGAGAACTGCGGTCGTAGTAGACTGGCTGTTCGAACGAAGTTTGGTCGAATGATCTGTCAACATCAGCTTCTGATGTGGCTGACGAGTGAGCTTCTTCTATAACTGCTGTGACCTCATCTTGCTTCACAGGTGTTGCATAGACTGGAGCATTGTCGAATGAAGACTGTTGTGCCATTCTCTGGATGTAAGCGATGTGATCGAGTTCCTCTTGGGTGAGCTCTGGTTCGACGGATGGTTGTTCCACCACGACAGTTGCCTGGACTTCTGGCTCTTCACGTTCGAGAAGTGGAGAACTGCGGTCGTAGTAGACTGGCTGTTCAAACGAAGCTTGCTCGAATGATCTGTCAACATCAGCTTCTGATGTGGCTGACGAGTGAGCTTCTTCTATAACTGCTGTGACCTCATCTTGCTTCACAGGTGTTGCATAGACTGGAGCATTGTCGAATGAAGACTGTTGTGCCATTCTCTGGATGTAAGCGATGTGATCGAGTTCCTCTTGGGTGAGCTCTGGTTCGACGGATGGTTGTTCCACCACGACAGTTGCCTGGTCTTCTGGCTCTTCACGTTCGAGAAGTGGAGAACTGCGGTCGTAGTAGACTGGCTGTTCGAACGAAGTTTGGTCGAATGATCTGTCAACATCAGCTTCTGATGTGGCTGACGAGTGAGCTTCTTCTGGAACGACCTCATCTTGCTTCACAGGTGTTGCATAGACTGGAGCATAGTCGAATGAAGACTGCTGTGCCATTCTCTGGATGTAAGCGATGTGATCGAGTTCCTCTTGGGTGAGCTCTGGTTCGACGGATGGTTGTTCCACCACGACAGTTGCCTGGTCTTCTGGCTCTTCACGTTCGAGAAGTGGAGAACTGCGGTCGTAGTAGACTGGCTGTTCGAACGAAGTTTGGTCGAGTGATCTGTCAACATCAGCTTCTGATGTGGCTGACGAGTGAGCTTCTTCTATAACTGCTGTGACCTCATCTTGCTTCACAGGTGTTGCATAGACTGGAGCATTGTCGAATGAAGACTGTTGTGCCATTCTCTGGATGTAAGCGATGTGATCGAGTTCCTCTTGGGTGAGCTCTGGTTCGACGGATGGTTGTTCCACCACGACAGCTGCCTGGACTTCTGGCTCTTCACGTTCGAGAAGTGGAGAACTGCGGTCGTAGTAGACTGGCTGTTCGAACGAAGTTTGGTCGAATGATCTGTCAACATCAGCTTCTGATGTGGCTGACGAGTGAGCTTCTTCTATAACTGCTGTGACCTCATCTTGCTTCACAGGTGTTGCATAGACTGGAGCATTGTCGAATGAAGACTGTTGTGCCATTCTCTGGATGTAAGCGATGTGATCGAGTTCCTCTTGGGTGAGCTCTGGTTCGACGGATGGTTGTTCCACCACGACAGCTGCCTGGACTTCTGGCTCTTCACGTTCGAGAAGTGGAGAACTGCGGTCGTAGTAGACTGGCTGTTCGAACGAAGTTTGGTCGAATGATCTGTCAACATCAGCTTCTGATGTGGCTGACGAGTGAGCTTCTTCTATAACTGCTGTGACCTCATCTTGCTTCACAGGTGTTGCATAGACTGGAGCATTGTCGAATGAAGACTGTTGTGCCATTCTCTGGATGTAAGCGATGTGATCGAGTTCCTCTTGGGTGAGCTCTGGTTCGACGGATGGTTGTTCCACCACGACAGCTGCCTGGACTTCTGGCTCTTCACGTTCGAGAAGTGGAGAACTGCGGTCGTAGTAGACTGGCTGTTCGAACGAAGTTTGGTCGAATGATCTGTCAACATCAGCTTCTGATGTGGCTGACGAGTGAGCTTCTTCTATAACTGCTGTGACCTCATCTTGCTTCACAGGTGTTGCATAGACTGGAGCATTGTCGAATGAAGACTGTTGTGCCATTCTCTGGATGTAAGCGATGTGATCGAGTTCCTCTTGGGTGAGCTCTGGTTCGACGGATGGTTGTTCCACCACGACAGCTGCCTGGACTTCTGGCTCTTCACGTTCGAGAAGTGGAGAACTGCGGTCGTAGTAGACTGGCTGTTCGAACGAAGTTTGGTCGAATGATCTGTCAACATCAGCTTCTGATGTGGCTGACGAGTGAGCTTCTTCTATAACTGCTGTGACCTCATCTTGCTTCACAGGTGTTGCATAGACTGGAGCATTGTCGAATGAAGACTGTTGTGCCATTCTCTGGATGTAAGCGATGTGATCGAGTTCCTCTTGGGTGAGCTCTGGTTCGACGGATGGTTGTTCCACCACGACAGCTGCCTGGATTTCTGGCTCTTCACGTTCGAGAAGTGGAGAACTTCGGTCGTAGTAGACTGGCTGTTCGAACGAAGTTTGGTCGAATGATCTGTCAACATCAGCTTCTGATGTGGCTGACGAGTGAGCTTCTTCTGGAACGACCTCATCTTGCTTCACAGGTGTTGCATAGACTGGAGCATTGTCGAATGAAGACAGTTGTGCCATTCTCTGGATGTAAGCGATGTGATCGAGTTCCTCTTGGGTGAGCTCTGGTTCGACGGATGGTTGTTCCACCACGACAGCTGCCTGGACTTCTGTCTCTTCACGTTCGAGAAGTGGAGAACTGCGGTCGTAGTAGACTGGCTGTTCGAACGAAGTTTGGTCGAATGATCTGTCAACATCAGCTTCTGATGTGGCTGACGAGTGAGCTTCTTCTATAACTGCTGTGACCTCATCTTGCTTCACAGGTGTTGCATAGACTGGAGCATTGTCGAATGAAGACTGTTGTGCCATTCTCTGGATGTAAGCGATGTGATCGAGTTCCTCTTGGGTGAGCTCTGGTTCGACGGATGGTTGTTCCACCACGACAGCTGCCTGGACTTCTGGCTCTTCACGTTCGAGAAGTGGAGAACTGCGGTCGTAGTAGACTGGCTGTTCGAACGAAGTTTGGTCGAATGATCTGTCAACATCAGCTTCTGATGTGGCTGACGAGTGAGCTTCTTCTATAACTGCTGTGACCTCATCTTGCTTCACAGGTGTTGCATAGACTGGAGCATTGTCGAATGAAGACTGTTGTGCCATTCTCTGGATGTAAGCGATGTGATCGAGTTCCTCTTGGGTGAGCTCTGGTTCGACGGATGGTTGTTCCACCACGACAGCTGCCTGGACTTCTGGCTCTTCACGTTCGAGAAGTGGAGAACTGCGGTCGTAGTAGACTGGCTGCTCGAACGAAGTTTGGTCGAATGATCTGTCAACATCAGCTTCTGATGTGGCTGACGAGTGAGCTTCTTCTATAACTGCTGTGACCTCATCTTGCTTCACAGGTGTTGCATAGACTGGAGCATTGTCGAATGAAGACTGTTGTGCCATTCTCTGGATGTAAGCGATGTGATCGAGTTCCTCTTGGGTGAGCTCTGGTTCGACGGATGGTTGTTCCACCACGACAGCTGCCTGGACTTCTGGCTCTTCACGTTCGAGAAGTGGAGAACTGCGGTCGTAGTAGACTGGCTGTTCGAACGAAGTTTGGTCGAATGATCTGTCAACATCAGCTTCTGATGTGGCTGACGAGTGAGCTTCTTCTGGAACGACCTCATCTTGCTTCACAGGTGTTGCATAGACTGGAGCATTGTCGAATGAAGACTGCTGTGCCATTCTCTGGATGTAAGCGATGTGATCGAGTTCCTCTTGGGTGAGCTCTGGTTCGACGGATGGTTGTTCCACCACGACAGCTGCCTGGACTTCTGGCTCTTCACGTTCGAGAAGTGGAGAACTGCGGTCGTAGTAGACTGGCTGTTCGAACGAAGTTTGGTCGAATGATCTGTCAACATCAGCTTCTGATGTGGCTGACGAGTGAGCTTCTTCTGGAACTGCTGTGACCTCATCTTGCTTCACAGGTGTTGCATAGACTGGAGCATTGTCGAATGAAGACTGCTGTGCCATTCTCTGGATGTAAGCGATGTGATCGAGTTCCTCTTGGGTGAGCTCTGGTTCGACGGATGGTTGTTCCACCACGACAGTTGCCTGGTCTTCTGGCTCTTCACGTTCGAGAAGTGGAGAACTGCGGTCGTAGTAGACTGGCTGTTCGAACGAAGTTTGGTCGAATGATCTGTAAACATCAGCTTCTGATGTGGCTGACGAGTGAGCTTCTTCTGGAACGACCTCATCTTGCTTCACAGGTGTTGCATAGACTGGAGCATAGTCGAATGAAGACTGCTGTGCCATTCTCTGGATGTAAGCGATGTGATCGAGTTCCTCTTGGGTGAGCTCTGGTTCGACGGATGGTTGTTCCACCACGACAGCTGCCTGGACTTCTGGCTCTTCACGTTCGAGAAGTGGAGAACTGCGGTCGTAGTAGACTGGCTCTTCGAACGAAGTTTGGTCGAATGATCTGTCAACATCAGCTTCTGATGTGGCTGACGAGTGAGCTTCTTCTATAACTGCTGTGACCTCATCTTGCTTCACAGGTGTTGCATAGACTGGAGCATTGTCGAATGAAGACTGTTGTGCCATTCTCTGGATGTAAGCGATGTGATCGAGTTCCTCTTGGGTGAGCTCTGGTTCGACGGATGGTTGTTCCACCACGACAGCTGCCTGGACTTCTGGCTCTTCACGTTCGAGAAGTGGAGAACTGCGGTCGTAGTAGACTGGCTGTTCGAACGAAGTTTGGTCGAATGATCTGTCAACATCAGCTTCTGATGTGGCTGACGAGTGAGCTTCTTCTATAACTGCTGTGACCTCATCTTGCTTCACAGGTGTTGCATAGACTGGAGCATTGTCGAATGAAGACTGTTGTGCCATTCTCTGGATGTAAGCGATGTGATCGAGTTCCTCTTGGGTGAGCTCTGGTTCGACGGATGGTTGTTCCACCACGACAGCTGCCTGGACTTCTGGCTCTTCACGTTCGAGAAGTGGAGAACTGCGGTCGTAGTAGACTGGCTGTTCGAACGAAGTTTGGTCGAATGATCTGTCAACATCAGCTTCTGATGTGGCTGACGAGTGAGCTTCTTCTATAACTGCTGTGACCTCATCTTGCTTCACAGGTGTTGCATAGACTGGAGCATAGTCGAATGAAGACTGCTGTGCCATTCTCTGGATGTAAGCGATGTGATCGAGTTCCTCTTGGGTGAGCTCTGGTTCGACGGATGGTTGTTCCACCACGACAGCTGCCTGGATTTCTGGCTCTTCACGTTCGAGAAGTGGAGAACTTCGGTCGTAGTAGACTGGCTGTTCGAACGAAGTTTGGTCGAATGATCTGTCAACATCAGCTTCTGATGTGGCTGACGAGTGAGCTTCTTCTGGAACGACCTCATCTTGCTTCACAGGTGTTGCATAGACTGGAGCATAGTCGAATGAAGACTGCTGTGCCATTCTCTGGATGTAAGCGATGTGATCGAGTTCCTCTTGGGTGAGCTCTGGTTCGACGGATGGTTGTTCCACCACGACAGCTGCCTGGACTTCTGGCTCTTCACGTTCGAGAAGTGGAGAACTGCGGTCGTAGTAGACTGGCTGTTCGAACGAAGTTTGGTCGAATGATCTGTCAACATCAGCTTCTGATGTGGCTGACGAGTGAGCTTCTTCTATAACTGCTGTGACCTCATCTTGCTTCACAGGTGTTGCATAGACTGGAGCATTGTCGAATGAAGACTGTTGTGCCATTCTCTGGATGTAAGCGATGTGATCGAGTTCCTCTTGGGTGAGCTCTGGTTCGACGGATGGTTGTTCCACCACGACAGCTGCCTGGACTTCTGGCTCTTCACGTTCGAGAAGTGGAGAACTGCGGTCGTAGTAGACTGGCTGTTCGAACGAAGTTTGGTCGAATGATCTGTCAACATCAGCTTCTGATGTGGCTGACGAGTGAGCTTCTTCTATAACTGCTGTGACCTCATCTTGCTTCACAGGTGTTGCATAGACTGGAGCATTGTCGAATGAAGACTGTTGTGCCATTCTCTGGATGTAAGCGATGTGATCGAGTTCCTCTTGGGTGAGCTCTGGTTCGACGGATGGTTGTTCCACCACGACAGCTGCCTGGACTTCTGGCTCTTCACGTTCGAGAAGTGGAGAACTGCGGTCGTAGTAGACTGGCTGTTCGAACGAAGTTTGGTCGAATGATCTGTCAACATCAGCTTCTGATGTGGCTGACGAGTGAGCTTCTTCTATAACTGCTGTGACCTCATCTTGCTTCACAGGTGTTGCATAGACTGGAGCATTGTCGAATGAAGACTGTTGTGCCATTCTCTGGATGTAAGCGATGTGATCGAGTTCCTCTTGGGTGAGCTCTGGTTCGACGGATGGTTGTTCCACCACGACAGCTGCCTGGATTTCTGGCTCTTCACGTTCGAGAAGTGGAGAACTTCGGTCGTAGTAGACTGGCTGTTCGAACGAAGTTTGGTCGAATGATCTGTCAACATCAGCTTCTGATGTGGCTGACGAGTGAGCTTCTTCTGGAACGACCTCATCTTGCTTCACAGGTGTTGCATAGACTGGAGCATAGTCGAATGAAGACTGCTGTGCCATTCTCTGGATGTAAGCGATGTGATCGAGTTCCTCTTGGGTGAGCTCTGGTTCGACGGATGGTTGTTCCACCACGACAGTTGCCTGGTCTTCTGGCTCTTCACGTTCGAGAAGTGGAGAACTGCGGTCGTAGTAGACTGGCTGTTCGAACGAAGTTTGGTCGAGTGATCTGTCAACATCAGCTTCTGATGTGGCTGACGAGTGAGCTTCTTCTGGAACTGCTGTGACCTCATCTTGCTTCACAGGTGTTGCATAGACTGGAGCATTGTCGAATGAAGACTGTTGTGCCATTCTCTGGATGTAAGCGATGTGATCGAGTTCCTCTTGGGTGAGCTCTGGTTCGACGGATGGTTGTTTCACCACTACAGCTGCCTGGTCTTCTGGCTCTTCACGTTCGAGATGTGGAGAACTTCGGTCGTAGTAGACTGGCTGTTCGAACGAAGTTTGGTCGAATGATCTGTCAACATCAGCTTCTGATGTGGCTGACGAGTGAGCTTCTTCTGGAACGACCTCATCTTGCTTCACAGGTGTTGCATAGACTGGAGCATTGTCGAATGAAGACAGTTGTGCCATTCTCTGGATGTAAGCGATGTGATCGAGTTCCTCTTGGGTGAGCTCTGGTTCGACGGATGGTTGTTCCACCACGACAGCTGCCTGGACTTCTGTCTCTTCACGTTCGAGAAGTGGAGAACTGCGGTCGTAGTAGACTGGCTGTTCGAACGAAGTTTGGTCGAATGATCTGTCAACATCAGCTTCTGATGTGGCTGACGAGTGAGCTTCTTCTATAACTGCTGTGACCTCATCTTGCTTCACAGGTGTTGCATAGACTGGAGCATTGTCGAATGAAGACTGTTGTGCCATTCTCTGGATGTAAGCGATGTGATCGAGTTCCTCTTGGGTGAGCTCTGGTTCGACGGATGGTTGTTCCACCACGACAGCTGCCTGGACTTCTGGCTCTTCACGTTCGAGAAGTGGAGAACTGCGGTCGTAGTAGACTGGCTGTTCGAACGAAGTTTGGTCGAATGATCTGTCAACATCAGCTTCTGATGTGGCTGACGAGTGAGCTTCTTCTATAACTGCTGTGACCTCATCTTGCTTCACAGGTGTTGCATAGACTGGAGCATTGTCGAATGAAGACTGTTGTGCCATTCTCTGGATGTAAGCGATGTGATCGAGTTCCTCTTGGGTGAGCTCTGGTTCGACGGATGGTTGTTCCACCACGACAGCTGCCTGGACTTCTGGCTCTTCACGTTCGAGAAGTGGAGAACTGCGGTCGTAGTAGACTGGCTGTTCGAACGAAGTTTGGTCGAATGATCTGTCAACATCAGCTTCTGATGTGGCTGACGAGTGAGCTTCTTCTATAACTGCTGTGACCTCATCTTGCTTCACAGGTGTTGCATAGACTGGAGCATTGTCGAATGAAGACTGTTGTGCCATTCTCTGGATGTAAGCGATGTGATCGAGTTCCTCTTGGGTGAGCTCTGGTTCGACGGATGGTTGTTCCACCACGACAGCTGCCTGGTCTTCTGGCTCTTCACGTTCGAGAAGTGGAGAACTTCGGTCGTAGTAGACTGGCTGTTCGAACGAAGTTTGGTCGAATGATCTGTCAACATCAGCTTCTGATGTGGCTGACGAGTGAGCTTCTTCTGGAACGACCTCATCTTGCTTCACAGGTGTTGCATAGACTGGAGCATTGTCGAATGAAGACTGCTGTGCCATTCTCTGGATGTAAGCGATGTGATCGAGTTCCTCTTGGGTGAGCTCTGGTTCGACGGATGGTTGTTCCACCACGACAGCTGCCTGGACTTCTGGCTCTTCACGTTCGAGAAGTGGAGAACTGCGGTCGTAGTAGACTGGCTGTTCGAACGAAGTTTGGTCGAATGATCTGTCAACATCAGCTTCTGATGTGGCTGACGAGTGAGCTTCTTCTATAACTGCTGTGACCTCATCTTGCTTCACAGGTGTTGCATAGACTGGAGCATTGTCGAATGAAGACAGTTGTGCCATTCTCTGGATGTAAGCGATGTGATCGAGTTCCTCTTGGGTGAGCTCTGGTTCGACGGATGGTTGTTCCACCACGACAGCTGCCTGGACTTCTGTCTCTTCACGTTCGAGAAGTGGAGAACTGCGGTCGTAGTAGACTGGCTGTACGAACGAAGTTTGGTCGAATGATCTGTCAACATCAGCTTCTGATGTGGCTGACGAGTGAGCTTCTTCTATAACTGCTGTGACCTCATCTTGCTTCACAGGTGTTGCATAGACTGGAGCATTGTCGAATGAAGACTGTTGTGCCATTCTCTGGATGTAAGCGATGTGATCGAGTTCCTCTTGGGTGAGCTCTGGTTCGACGGATGGTTGTTCCACCACGACAGCTGCCTGGACTTCTGGCTCTTCACGTTCGAGAAGTGGAGAACTGCGGTCGTAGTAGACTGGCTGCTCGAACGAAGTTTGGTCGAATGATCTGTCAACATCAGCTTCTGATGTGGCTGACGAGTGAGCTTCTTCTATAACTGCTGTGACCTCATCTTGCTTCACAGGTGTTGCATAGACTGGAGCATAGTCGAATGAAGACTGCTGTGCCATTCTCTGGATGTAAGCGATGTGATCGAGTTCCTCTTGGGTGAGCTCTGGTTCGACGGATGGTTGTTCCACCACGACAGCTGCCTGGATTTCTGGCTCTTCACGTTCGAGAAGTGGAGAACTTCGGTCGTAGTAGACTGGCTGTTCGAACGAAGTTTGGTCGAATGATCTGTCAACATCAGCTTCTGATGTGGCTGACGAGTGAGCTTCTTCTGGAACGACCTCATCTTGCTTCACAGGTGTTGCATAGACTGGAGCATAGTCGAATGAAGACTGCTGTGCCATTCTCTGGATGTAAGCGATGTGATCGAGTTCCTCTTGGGTGAGCTCTGGTTCGACGGATGGTTGTTCCACCACGACAGCTGCCTGGACTTCTGGCTCTTCACGTTCGAGAAGTGGAGAACTGCGGTCGTAGTAGACTGGCTGCTCGAACGAAGTTTGGTCGAATGATCTGTCAACATCAGCTTCTGATGTGGCTGACGAGTGAGCTTCTTCTATAACTGCTGTGACCTCATCTTGCTTCACAGGTGTTGCAAAGACTGGAGCATTGTCGAATGAAGACTGCTGTGCCATTCTCTGGATGTAAGCAATGTGATCGAGTTCCTCTTGGGTGAGCTCTGGTTCGACGGATGGTTGTTCCACCACGACAGTTGCCTGGTCTTCTGGCTCTTCACGTTCGAGAAGTGGAGAACTGCGGTCGTAGTAGACTGGCTGTTCGAACGAAGTTTGGTCGAATGATCTGTAAACATCAGCTTCTGATGTGGCTGACGAGTGAGCTTCTTCTGGAACGACCTCATCTTGCTTCACAGGTGTTGCATAGACTGGAGCATAGTCGAATGAAGACTGCTGTGCCATTCTCTGGATGTAAGCGATGTGATCGAGTTCCTCTTGGGTGAGCTCTGGTTCGACGGATGGTTGTTCCACCACGACAGCTGCCTGGACTTCTGGCTCTTCACGTTCGAGAAGTGGAGAACTGCGGTCGTAGTAGACTGGCTCTTCGAACGAAGTTTGGTCGAATGATCTGTCAACATCAGCTTCTGATGTGGCTGACGAGTGAGCTTCTTCTATAACTGCTGTGACCTCATCTTGCTTCACAGGTGTTGCATAGACTGGAGCATTGTCGAATGAAGACTGTTGTGCCATTCTCTGGATGTAAGCGATGTGATCGAGTTCCTCTTGGGTGAGCTCTGGTTCGACGGATGGTTGTTCCACCACGACAGCTGCCTGGACTTCTGGCTCTTCACGTTCGAGAAGTGGAGAACTGCGGTCGTAGTAGACTGGCTGTTCGAACGAAGTTTGGTCGAATGATCTGTCAACATCAGCTTCTGATGTGGCTGACGAGTGAGCTTCTTCTATAACTGCTGTGACCTCATCTTGCTTCACAGGTGTTGCATAGACTGGAGCATTGTCGAATGAAGACTGTTGTGCCATTCTCTGGATGTAAGCGATGTGATCGAGTTCCTCTTGGGTGAGCTCTGGTTCGACGGATGGTTGTTCCACCACGACAGCTGCCTGGACTTCTGGCTCTTCACGTTCGAGAAGTGGAGAACTGCGGTCGTAGTAGACTGGCTGTTCGAACGAAGTTTGGTCGAATGATCTGTCAACATCAGCTTCTGATGTGGCTGACGAGTGAGCTTCTTCTATAACTGCTGTGACCTCATCTTGCTTCACAGGTGTTGCATAGACTGGAGCATTGTCGAATGAAGACTGCTGTGCCATTCTCTGGATGTAAGCGATGTGATCGAGTTCCTCTTGGGTGAGCTCTGGTTCGACGGATGGTTGTTCCACCACGACAGCTGCCTGGATTCTGGCTCTTCACGTTCGAGAAGTGGAGAACTGCGGTCGTAGTAGACTGGCTGTTCGAACGAAGTTTGCATAGTCGAATGAAGACTGCTGTGCCATTCTCTGGATGTAAGCGATGTGATCGAGTTCCTCTTGGGTGAGCTCTGAATGATCTGTCAACATCAGCTTCTGATGTGGCTGACGAGTGAGCTTCTTCTGGAACGACCTCATCTTGCTTCACAGGTGTTGCATAGACTGGAGCATTGTCGAATGAAGACTGTTGTGCCATTCTCTGGATGTAAGCGATGTGATCGAGTTCCTCTTGGGTGAGCTCTGGTTCGACGGATGGTTGTTCCACCACGACAGCTGCCTGGACTTCTGGCTCTTCACGTTCGAGAAGTGGAGAACTGCGGTCGTAGTAGACTGGCTGTTCGAACGAAGTTTGGTCGAATGATCTGTCAACATCAGCTTCTGATGTGGCTGACGAGTGAGCTTCTTCTATAACTGCTGTGACCTCATCTTGCTTCACAGGTGTTGCATAGACTGGAGCATTGTCGAATGAAGACTGCTGTGCCATTCTCTGGATGTAAGCGATGTGATCGAGTTCCTCTTGGGTGAGCTCTGGTTCGACGGATGGTTGTTCCACCACGACAGCTGCCTGGACTTCTGGCTCTTCACGTTCGAGAAGTGGAGAACTGCGGTCGTAGTAGACTGGCTGTTCGAACGAAGTTTGGTCGAATGATCTGTCAACATCAGCTTCTGATGTGGCTGACGAGTGAGCTTCTTCTATAACTGCTGTGACCTCATCTTGCTTCACAGGTGTTGCATAGACTGGAGCATTGTCGAATGAAGACTGTTGTGCCATTCTCTGGATGTAAGCGATGTGATCGAGTTCCTCTTGGGTGAGCTCTGGTTCGACGGATGGTTGTTCCACCACGACAGCTGCCTGGATTTCTGGCTCTTCACGTTCGAGAAGTGGAGAACTTCGGTCGTAGTAGACTGGCTGTTCGAACGAAGTTTGGTCGAATGATCTGTCAACATCAGCTTCTGATGTGGCTGACGAGTGAGCTTCTTCTGGAACGACCTCATCTTGCTTCACAGGTGTTGCATAGACTGGAGCATTGTCGAATGAAGACTGCTGTGCCATTCTCTGGATGTAAGCAATGTGATCGAGTGATGTTGACAGATCATTCGAGCAAGCTTCGTTTGAACAGCCAGTCTACTACGACCGCAGTTCTCCACTTCTCGAACGTGAAGAGCCAGAAGACCAGGCAACTGTCGTGGTGGAACAACCATCCGTCGAACCAGAGCTCACCCAAGAGGAACTCGATCACATTGCTTACATCCAGAGAATGGCACAACAGTCTTCATTCGACAATGCTCCAGTCTATGCAACACCTGTGAAGCAAGATGAGGTCACAGCAGTTATAGAAGAAGCTCACTCGTCAGCCACATCAGAAGCTGATGTTGACAGATCATTCGACCAAACTTCGTTCGAACAGCCAGTCTACTACGACCGCAATTCTCCACTTCTCGAACGTGAAGAGCCAGAAGACCAGGCAACTGTCGTGGTGGAACAACCGTCCGTCGAACCAGAGCTCACCCAAGAGGAACTCGATCACATCGCTTACATCCAGAGAATGGCACAACAGTCTTCATTCGACAATGCTCCAGTCTATGCAACACCTGTGAAGCAAGATGAGGTCACAGCAGTTATAGAAGAAGCTCACTCGTCAGCCACATCAGAAGCTGATGTTGACAGATCATTCGAGCAAGCTTCGTTTGAACAGCCAGTCTACTACGACCGCAGTTCTCCACTTCTCGAACGTGAAGAGCCAGAAGACCAGGCAACTGTCGTGGTGGAACAACCATCCGTCGAACCAGAGCTCACCCAAGAGGAACTCGATCACATTGCTTACATCCAGAGAATGGCACAACAGTCTTCATTCGACAATGCTGCCGTGAAACACGATGACCGACCATCTCGGTTGCTTCGTAAGACTTCGGTAACTTACAACTCTGGAATGGGGTACGAGGAGGTCCGTCGTCTCCGCAGTTCTGTTTCCTTGCCTGCGGAAGAAAGAGTGAAGTCCTATTCGTTGGATAGAGAGAGAAATGTTAGTATCGTCTATACTGACCACATATTGCGAGATTCGCAGTCAGTTTCCAGTCCTGACAAGGACGTTTGCCCGCCGTTGATCTCAATTCCGATTATCAAGAAGTCACTCAGTGAGAATTCTCTCGAAGCTGATGTTCGTTACGAGCCGATGAGAATGTCTTATAGTCACAATCAAGTCAGCGAAAGGCCGAATTGTTACGAGAAATGTGAACAATCGAGTTTCAAGGATCTCCAGAATCTTCTCTGCAACGTGGATTTCCTATGGCGGTTGAATTTCGCCGCAAATCGTTTGACAGAAAGTATTGCTGATGAAGCTGGTAAAGAACTCCGTGCACACTATCACGGGCGGATCAATCCTCGAGCACGCTACTTCAGCAATCGATATCATGAAGACCTGGATGGAGAAGAGGAGGAGGAAGAGTGAGTTTTTTTGATCAGCCGCGCGCTGCTGCACGGCTTAGCTGCGGACAGAATTCGACGCGCTGTCTTTCCGCGACCCTTTCTCATGAAAAATGAGCATCCGCGCGCTGCTGCACGGCACTTTTCTCTCCGCCTTTTGTGTGGATTGACCCCAACCAAAATGACATTATTCCCACACCCTTTATTTACTCTCGCACTTCAGAGAAAACGTCGATTTTGTTGTGGAGCCGTATTCTGAGCCGGCGAGCAGTTCTGGATTCTTTTCTTTCTTCAAACCCAAGAAAAGCAACACGGAACGTCCACGATCAGCCCTGGCGTTGTTTTCTAGTCCTGGAGGCACGCCCTCTAGAAAGATATCAGAAGACCGTGGAGATATCTTGAATTTGCTGAGGAGGTGAGAGAGAGAGAGAGAGAGAGACTGAGAGAGAGAGAGAGAGAAAGAGAGAGAGAGAGAGAGAGAGAGAGACTGAGAGAGACTGAGAGAGAGAGAGAGGGAGAGAAAGAGAGAAAGAGAGAGAGAGAGTAAGAGAGAGAGAGAGAGACTGAGAGAGACTGAGAGAGACTGAGAGAGAGAGAGAGGGAGAGAAAGAGAGAAAGAGAGACTGAGAGACTGAGAACATAATGAGACCCGACAAGGACCGAACTAGCATGTTGTCCGTTTTAGTCAAACGCTCTATCCAATAGACCAGAGACACATAATCATGAGTCCTTCCAGATCTTCCGGAGCCGACTCGAGAGCATCAAATGATAGCTCGTCACGACTTCCGGATTATGCCCTGGTCGGTCTCACAGACGCAGAAAAGCAACATATTATGGGCGTAATTGGAAGGTCTAACAAGTCAACATCGCCGAATAATTCAAGAAGGTTTGTAGAAATTTAAAAAAAACAAAAAATATTGGAAGATAAAGTATTATTGATTTGTCAAAATTTGAACCTTTTTCAAAAGTTTTGCTTAAGATGGCCAAAATTTTGAAGTTCTACATATGAATTCAAAAAAAGACGTGATAAAAATAACATTTCTCAACATTCGATATTTCGACATCAATATTTCACTTATTTTGAGAAATCCCTTGTGAGCATGATTTAGCCCGCGCAGATAACAGTGACTACTGTACTTTTGCTCAGTCTGAGATACTGTAACTACTTTACTGCTTGAAAAACAAAAAATGTTCCAGATGTTCATCGGCACTGCAGAGTCTACCAGAAGTAGAGCATTTATCCGAGCAAGAACGTGAGCACATTCAAGGAGTGCTGGGAAGAGCCGAAGCGCGGACACCGTTCATGATTCCGGTTCCTCTTAAGAAACAGGCTTCTGAACTCTCGTCTCGGACAGAATCCTTCCACTCTCATTCTTCGGAAATGGATGAAGTCAAAGAGGAGCCGATTGCGATAGTGAAGCCGAGACCTCGCATGATACCACCACCGATATCCATTTGCCAAGCAACACCTCCAGCGTCAGCGTCGCATACAGGATCTTCGAGACACTCCAACGGGTCCAACTTTTCTTTCAGTGGGCTCAGCAAGACCATATTCGACAAGGCTGCGACGACCGTCAAGAAGCTCACGCAAGAGGAACTCGACTACATCGCCAGGGAGTCAGAGGATGTGGAGTCGTCGGCGACGTCGGAAGCAGATCTAGAAGCGCCGGAGTTGACGGAAGAAGAGATGGAGCATATTAGGAAGGTTCAAGAAATGGCTGAATTGGATTCGGCTCCAGAATTGACACAGGAGGAGCTCGATCATATCAGGAGAATCCAAGAAATGGCAGAAGTTGATACGATGACGTCAACACCAAGACCTTCAGAAGTCACGGCTCCACAATTGACACAGGAGGAGCTGGATCACATCAGAAGGATCCAAGAAATGGCAGAGGTGGATACGATGACGTCAGCACCAAAACCTTCAGAAATCACTGCTCCAGAATTGACACAGGAGGAGCTGGATCACATCAAGAAGATCCAAGAGATGGCAGAAGTGGATACGATGACGTCAGCAGCGAGACCACCAGAAGTCACGGCTCCAGAATTGACACAGGAGGAACTGGATCACATCAAAAGAATCCAAGAAATGGCAGAAGTGGATACGATGACGTCAGCAGCGAGACCTTCAGAAGTTACGGCTCCACAATTGACACAGGAGGAGCTCGACCACATCAAGAAGATCCAAGAGATGGCAGAAGTTGATACTATGACGTCAGCGCCAAGACCGCCAGAAGTCACTGCTCCAGAATTGACACAGGAAGAGCTGGATCACATCAAGAAGATCCAAGAAATGGCAGAAGTGGATACGATGACGTCAGCAGCAAGACCACCAGAAGTCACGGCTCCAGAATTGTCTCAAGCTGAGCTGGACCACATCAAGAAGATCCAAGAGATGTCAGAAGTGGATACTATGACGCTAGCAGCAAGACCTTCAGAAGTCACGGCTCCACAATTGACACAGGAGGAGCTGGATCACATCAGAAGAATCCAAGAAATGGCAGAAGTGGATACTATGACGTTAGCAGCAAGACCTTCAGAAGTCACGGCTCCACAATTGACACAGGAGGAGCTGGATCACATCAGAAGAATCCAAGAAATGGCAGAAGTGGATACGATGACGTCAGCAGCAAGACCATCAGAAGTCACGGCTCCAGAATTGACACAGGAGGAGCTGGATCACATCAGAAGGATCCAAGAAATGGCAGAAGTGGATACGATGACGTCAGCAGCAAGACCACCAGAAGTAACGGCTCCAGAATTGACACAGGAGGAGCTGGATCACATCAGAAGAATCCAAGAGATGGCAGACATAATCACAGGTCCTTCAGAATCCTCAAATATCCTCTCCAAGTTCTCAAACCCACTCCACAAAGTGGTTTCTGGCGCTTCCATGGCAACGACGTCATCGTCATTCTTCTCCGGCCTGACTTCTTCACTTGGAGCATTCACAAAGCCTACGGAGAAGGTTCAGAAAGCAATTAGCCCGAAGGAATACGACCCCACGGCAATGATTCCCTCAGAATCCGCTGAATCCATGTCACGAAGCAACAGAAGTTCCGACTTTGAAATCAAATCGATAGCCGAGATGAGGAAAGATGACATTAGTGAATGGTACGAAGAGCAGCTGAGCTTTATGAGACAATCCATCGCCGATGAAGACGGTTTGATTTTCTATTTTGAAAAAAAATCATTTTTCAAACGTCACTTTAAAAAATGAATTTATATGTAAATGACATTTTTGAAAAAAAACATTTTCAAATATTTAAAAGTCACTTTTGAAGGGAAAAAATCAATTTTCAACTTTGTCGAATTCAGTTGTGAAAAATCTTGAAAGAAAGGTCAAGAATTCGTACTTTATTTCGATTCTTTCAAATTTTAATTTTAGTCATTTTCTCAACCTTTCGAAGTTATTTTCGAAAAAGAAATTGAAATTCGTTTTTTTTCTTTGAATCTCGAAAAAATCAATAATTTTGATTTTTTTTCCAATTTCCACCAAGTTAAGAAATTTGGGTCATTTTCAAAGATTGGGAATCATTTGAAAACAAAAATAATTCAGAATTCCGTGAAGAACCAGAAGACGATGTTGAAGATTTCACATATCCAGATTTATACGGTACTTTTTTCCCACGCTGCACCACGCTTCCCACGCTGCATCACGTTTTCCCACGCTACATCACGTTTTCCCACGCTACATCACGTTTTCCCACGCTGCCCCACGTTTTCCACGCTGCACCCCTTATTCCCACGCTGCACCACGTTTTCCACGCTTCATCACGTCTTCTCCCGCTTCATCACGTTTTCTAACGCTGCACCCCTTATTCCCACGCTGCACCACGTTTTCCACGCTTCATCACGTCTTCTCCCGCTTCATCACGTTTTCCCACGCTGCCCCACGTTTTCCCACGCTGCACCCCTTATTCCCACGCTGCACCACGTTTTCCACGCTTCATCACGTCTTCTCCCGCTTCATCACGTTTTCTCACGCTGTACCACGTTTCCTCACGCTGCACCACGTTTCCCCACGCTGCACCACGTTTTCGCACGCTGCAACACGTTTCCCACCCTTCATCACGTTTTCCCACGCTGCACCACGTTTTCCCACGCTGCATCATATTTTCCCACGCTGAATCACGTCTCCACACGCTGCACCACGTTTCCCACGCTGCACCACGTTTTCCCACGCTGCACCACGTTTTCCCACACTGCATCACGTTTTCCAACGCTGAACGACGTTTTTTTCTCGCTGCACCACATTTCCCACGCTGCACCACGTTTTCCCACGCTGCACCACGTTTTCCCATGCTGCACCACGTTTTCCCACACTGCACCACGTTTTCCCACACTGCATCACGTTTTCCAACGCTGAATCACGTCTCCACACGCTGCACCACGTTTCCCACGCTGCACCACGTTTCGCACACTGCACCACGTTTTCCCACGCTGCGCCACGTTTTCCCACACTGCATCACGTTTTCCAACGCTGAACGACGTTTTTTTCTCGCTGCACCACATTTCCCACGCTGCACCACGTTTTCCCACGCTGCACCACGTTTTCCCACACTGCATCACGTTTTCCCACGCTGCACCACGTTTTCCCACACTGCATCACGTTTTCCCACGCTGCACCACGTTTTCCCACACTGCATCACGTTTTCCCACGCTGCACCACGTATTCCCACACTGCGCCACGTCCTCTCCGCATTCCAATAGACTAGCCTAGTGCAAGCAAATGAATAAACAAAAACGCGTTTAGGTAACGACTACTACTACCCTCCGACTGCAGATGTTCTACACCAAGAAGATGTCGTTGGTGAAGGCGAGAGAGTGAGAGACGCAGAGAGGCCAGACGCTTCCGAGCCACGTCGTATCGATCCCGGAACCGATGCCGTAAGCAGTTCTATGCTGAGAAAACCACAATTTAGCGGTTTCAATAAACTCGCTAATTTCGCAAATGACACAGTGGCTAAGGTGAGGATTTGAAGATTTCTAAAAATAGGGGTCTTAGGCTTTAATTTCCCTAATATCCCTAAAGGTCATTATCTACCAATTTCTCGAATTTCCTGTTTTTAACCTTAAAGAAGAAGCTTTTAGACCTTAAAACTCTCTCTCTATTCCTAATTCTTTATCATTTTTACCTTTGATATTCCTCATTTTGAGTTTTCAATTAGGAGTCTTAGTCTCTCAATTTCTCATCCCCCACTTTCTTCGATTTTTCCGCTTTAAACCTCATTTCAGGAACTCTAAGGTTCTAAGATTCATAATATCTCAAACATCTAGATTCCTTTTTTAAAGTGTTTTGTTTTAAATTTTGAATTAGAAGTCTCTTTTTTTATGATTTTCTCGTTTTTAACCTCAAGTTAGGGTCCCTTAGGCTCGAAAATTCCTTAAAATTGAGGAGTAGTATTTTTCGAATGATTTTTTCGATTTCTTTTTATGTCCGTTTTGTTTTTATTTTCAAATCTGTTGTTTTTTCTGTTTTTTTTTAATTTCTGAAAATAGTTATTCCAACTTTTAGGAATTTTTTTCTGTTTTTTTTTTTCGAAAATTCTTCTCTCTCTCTCTCTCTCTCTCTCTCTCTCTCTCTCTCTCTCTCTCTCTCTCTCTCTCTTTCTCTCTCTCTCTCTCTCTCTCTCTCTCTCTCTCTCTCTCTCTCTCTCTCTCTCCTCTTCTCTCTCTCTCTCTCTCTCTCTCTCTCTCTCTCTCTCTCTCTCTCTCTCTCTCTCTCTCTCTCTCTCTCTCTCTCTCTCTCTCTTTCTTTCTTTCTTTCTTTGAAATAGTAAAAGAAGTATAACCAAACAATATTGGCCTCACCAAATGAAATTTTCCCGTTAGCTAACGAATCGTTTACTTTTAGGCAAAAGCTGCTGGAGAACATCTGACGGCTTCTACTTCAACTCAGCACAAGGTAAATTTTTATTTTTGTTCTAATTGAAATATTAATATCATTGAAAGTCTGATCTACTTGATGTTTCAAAGTTTCCTTCGAAAACTGTGAGAGAAAATCAGTTATTCACATATTCTCACTTGAAAAACCAAGAAAAGCCCGGAAATCAGTCGAATTCCACAGAATTTGTTCTTTTTTCTAATTTGAAGACCTTATTTTAGAAGAAATTAGGCTTTTCTCACTCGAAAAACCAAAAAAAACCCAGGAATCAATGAAAACCCTTTAATTTCAGGGTCCATCAGACAACTTCAAGAATGCGGAGGCTACTACTTCTGCTAAAAGGTGAGCGAGCTATAGGGAAAAGAAAGAGCACTTATGCTCCTCGACTCTTTTTCGCTAAATGAGAACATGCGATGACATTTTGGGGACCGCGGGGGTCGAACTGCGGCTTGAAAAATGCGAGGCTAGCGCTTAGACCACAACACTACCATGGAAAATTAGAAAGTGCCATAAAAATACGTTTTTTTTCGTGATTTTTTTGCAAAAGTGGTCAGATGGTCTTGAACTGCGGCTTGAAAAATGCGAGGCTAGCGCTTAGACCACAACACTACCATGGAAAATTAGAAAGTGCCATAAAAATACGTTTTTTTTCGTGATTTTTTTGCAAAAGTGGTCAGATGGTCTTGAACTGCGGCTTGAAAAATGCGAGGCTAGCGCTTAGACCACAACACTACCATGGAAAATTAGAAAGTGCCATAAAAATACATTTTTTTTCATGATATTTTTTGCAAAAGAGGTCAGAGGGTATCGAAAAAAATGCGGGGCTAGCGCTTAGACCACAACACTACCATGGAAAATTAGAAAATGATGAAAAAAATTTTTGCAAAAGATGTCCGCGGAATCGAACTTGGGCTTGAAAATTGCAAAGCTAGTGCTGAGACCATTACTCTATAGACTTATATGAAGCTTTTGGAGAAAATGAAAATTTTCTACGCACGAATTTTTTGCAAAAGATGTCTGCGGGGAGCGAACTTGGGGTGGAAAACTGCAATGCCGGCGCTTAGACCACTACACTATAATGAAAAATGCATATTAGCTGATATGAACTTTTAAAAATTTTGAAAAAATTCAAATTAGACAGAAAACGAAGAGACTACGATTTTTGCAAAACTGGGCCAGAGATCGATCTTGAGCTCAAAAATTTCCAAGTCAGTGGTTTGACCACAAGACCACGCCGAAATTCTCCCGGCGAATAAGCACAGCTTCTCACATTTCAAACTAAACATTCTGCGATTCCATTTTTCTTCCATCTTACATTTCGATTGCTCTTGAGAAATTAAATTCATTTTTGAATCGCAGTTTGGAAAAAAAGTTGTCAGCGGAAAAATATCAGATTTGCTTATTTGCTTCTTAACTTATTCAGATATTAAACCGCAAACTAAAAAAACACACCGAGAAACTCAAAATTTCCCTGTTTAGCCGTATTTTCCAATAATTTGAAAAAAAGAACAAAATTCCGAACGCAGTCACCAAAAAAATTTGTCAGACTAAAAACCACTAAAAATCGTAATTATTCATGCCTTTTCAACGACTTTTTTTTCTCATAAATGATTTCAGCGGACTGGACGGTCTGTCAGAAGAGGAACAACGTAAAATCATGGAGGTCATGGCAAATGCAGAGATGATGGAGTCGACATTAAAGTATTCTGGGCCACCGACGACGTCGTCAGCTGCCATGGAGCCTGACCTCTCAGGACTGTCAGAAGAAGAACGACAGAAGATCTTGTCGGTTATGGCTAGTGCAGAGGTTGATGAAGTCAGATCCAGA
>OZ022253.1:1281733-1319996 GCA_963978915.1 Caenorhabditis parvicauda
TCAAACTTTTTCTAGATCTAGCTCAACTTTCTCTCTATCAAGCCTTTTTTGGATCCAATCAAACTCTTTCTAGATCTAGCTCAACTTTCTCTCTATCAACCCTTTTTTTGGATCTAATCAAACTCTTTCTAGATCTAGCTCAACTTTCTCTCTATCAACCCTTTTTTTGGATCTAATCAAACTCTTTCTAGATCTAGCTCAACTTTCTCTGTATCAAGCCTTTTTTGGATCTAACCAAACTCTGTCTAGATCTAGCTCAACTTTCTCTCTATCAACCCTTTTTTGGATCTAACCAAACTCTGTCTAGATCTAGCTCAACTTTCTCTGTATCAAGCTTTTTTTGGATCTAATCAAACTCTTTCTAGATCTAGCTCAACTTTCTCTCTATCAACCCTTTTATTGGATCTAACCAAACTCTGTCTAGATCTAGCTCAACTTTCTCTGTATCAAGCTTTTTTGGATCTAACCAAACTCCTTCTAGATCTAGCTCAACTTTCTCTCTATCAAGCCTTTTTTTGGATCTAACCAAACTCCTTCTAGATCTTGTCCAACTTTCTCTGTATCAACCCTTTTTTGGATCTAACCAAACTCTGTCTAGATCAAGCTCAACTTTCTCTCTATCAAGCCTTTTTTGGATCCAATCAAACTCTTTCTAGATCAAGCTCAACTTTCTCTCTATCAAGCCTTTTTTGGATCCAATCAAACTCTTTCTAGATCTAGCTCAACTTTCTCTCTATCAGGCCTTTTTTGGATCTAACCAAACTCTTTCTAGATCTAGCTCAACTTTCTCTGTATCAAGCCTTTTTTGGATCTAACCAAACTCTTTCTAGATCTAGCTCAACTTTCTTCTGTATCAAGCCTTTTTTGGATCTAACCGAACTTTTTCTAGATCTAGCTCAACTTTCTCTCTATCAACCCTTTTTTTTGATCTAATCAAACTCTTTCTAGATCTAGCTCAACTTTCTCTGTATCAAGCCTTTTTTGGATCTAACCAAACTCTTTCTAGATCTAGCTCAACTTTCTCTGTATCAAGCCTTTTTTGGATCTAACCAAACTCTTTCTAGATCTAGCTCAACTTTCTTCTGTATCAAGCCTTTTTTGGATCTAACCGAACTTTTTCTAGATCTAGCTCAACTTTCTCTCTATCAAGCCTTTTTTGGATCCAATCAAACTCTTTCTAGATCTAGCTCAACTTTCTCTGTATCAAGCCTTTTTCTGGATCTAACCGAACCCTTTCTAGATCTAGCTCAACTTTCTCTGTATCAAGCCTTTTTTGGATCTAACCAAACTCCTTCTAGATCTAGCTCAACTTTCTCTGTATCAAGCCTTTTTTGGATCTAACCGAACTCTTTCTAGATCTAGCTCAACTTTCCCTCTATCAAGCCTTTTTTTGGATCTAACGAAACTCTTTCTAGATCTTTTTTGGATCTGGCCCAAATTTTTGATCTATCTCAACTTTGTCTGGATCTAGCCTAACTTTTTCTTCATCCAACCAAAGTGTTAAAAAGTGGGTGGGGCAAAGAGGGCGTGGTAAGCCTATCCCAGCTCAAAACCATTTTATAGTGAGAAAGAAGAAGAAACAAGAGAGTCTGCTAGAAAAGTTCGAACGTCAGCGAAGACTCCTCGCTGAAGCTACAGTCGTCTCGACCGTGACGTCACAATCCACGTCATCGAGCAGTGCACCACCAACATCGTACGCGATCATCAGCCTGAGTGGTAAGATTTCTATCATTTCGACTTTTTTTCTTACAAAAGTTCATTTTTTCTAGACAGCATGAGTTGTTTTTAAAAAAAACGAAGCGGATAAAATCGACAACTCTGAATCAAATGAGCGTAGTCTTGCTTCTTGAAACATTCTAGAAGTCGAGTTACAGAGTGTTGAAGCTTACCTATTTTTGACGTTGACTTTGAAGGCCTGTAACTTCAGAATGAATGGTTCCAAATATTTGAGAACATGATGCCTTCTAGAATTGATGATTCTGAATCCAATGAGCGTAGTCTTGCTTTTTGAAACATTCTAGAAGTTGAGTTACAGAGTGTTGAAGTTTACCCGTTTTTGACGTTGACTTTGAAGGCTTGTAACTTCAGAATGAATAATTCAAAATGTTTGAGAACATGATGCCTTTAAGAAATGATGATTCTGAATCCAATGAGCGTAGTCTTGCTTCTTGAAACATTCTAGAAGTCGAGTTACAGAGTGTTAAAGTTAATCCGTTTTTGACGTTGACTTTGAAGGCTTGTAACTTCAGAATGAATACTTCAAAATGTTTGAGAACATGATGCCTTTAAGAAATGATGATTCTGAATCCAATGAGCGTAGTCTTGCTTCTTGAAACATTTTAGAAGTCGAGTTACAGAGTGTTAAAGTTAATCCGTTTTTGACGTCGACTTTGAAGGCCTGTAACTTCAGAACGGAAGCTCAGAATCATTTCCAACTTTCAGGCAAGCCTACGACAACAACAACAACTGACTCTTCAAAGTATCTTCTGAACAAAAAGCTCCCAGAGTCCAGCATTCTGAGCGGTTACGGTATCGGTTCAACCATGGAAATGACGGCCGAAGAGCGGATTAAAGACATTCCACCAGAGATTTCTGCTTCTATCGACAAAACCATGGCGGAAGTTGAATCACTGGTAAGATTTGTGGGCGGGACTAGCCTATGATTGAAGCGGTTACTGTAGGTGGTAGATCAAAAGTGTTAGTCTTCTTTTAGTTGGTCTAGACCACATGATTTTAAATGATAGTAGTTGAATCATTGGTAAGATTTGTGGGCGGGAACAGCCTATGATTGAAGGGCTTACTGTAGGTGGTAGATCAAAAGTGTTAGTCTTCTTTTAGTTGGTCTAGACCACATGATTTTAAATGATAGTAGTTCAATCATTGGTGAGATTTGTGGGCGGGACTAGCCTATGATTGAAGGGCTTACTGTAGGTGGTAGATCAAAAGTGTGAGTTGTCTTTTAGTTGGTCTAGACCACATGATTTTAAATGATAGTAGTTGAATCATTGGTGAGATTTGTGGGCGGGACTAGCCTATGATTGAAAGGCTTACTGTAGGTGGTAGATCAAAAGTGTTAGTCTTCCCTTAATTGGTCTAGACCACATGATTTTACATGATAGTAGTTGATTCATTGGTAAGATTTGTGGGCGGGACTAGCCTATGATTGAAGGGCTCACTGTAGGTGGTAGATCAAAAGTGTTAGTCTTCTTTTAGTTGGTCTAGACCACATGATTTTAAATGATAGTAGTTGAATCATTGGTAAGATTTGTGGGCGGGAACAGCCTATGATTAAAGGGCTTACTGTAGGTGGTAGATCAAAAGTGTCAGTCTTCTTTTAGTTGGTCTAGACCACATGATTTTAAATGATAGTAGTTCAATCATTGGTAAGATTTGTGGGCGGGAACAGCCTATGATTAAAGGGCTTACTGTAGGTGGTAGATCAAAAGTGTTAGTCTTATTTTAGTTGGTCTAGACCACATGATTTTAAATGATAGTAGTTGAATCATTGGTAAGATTTGTGGGCGGGAACATCCTATGATTAAAGGGCTTACTGTAGGTGGTAGATCAAAAGTGTTAGTCTTCCCTTAGTTGGTCTAGACCACATGATTTTACATTATAGTATTTGATTCATTGGTAAGATTTGTGGACGGGACTAGCCTATGATTGAAGGGCTTACTGTAGGTGGTATATCAAAAGTGTTAGTCTTATTTTAGTTGGTCTAGACCACATGATAGTAATTGAATCATTGGTAAGATTTGAAGACGGGACTAGCCTATGGCTTACTGTAGGTATGAGCTCAAAAATGTTTCTTCTTTCTTCCAACTTTTATAATGACTGTTAGAATTTTCTCTAAACATGATCAGCAGTCTTACTGTAGGTAGATCAAAAATTATCCTTCTCTAAAAGTTAGAAAACTGATTGTTGAGATATTTTTACTGTATGTGGTCAAATTTTCCCGCTTGAAAATTATTGATTGAATAAAATTCGAAAATGACTGGGCTCATTGTGAATCAGAGGTTAGATGATTGAAGAAAGATTTTTAAAAATATTTTCAGCTCGACCAAGTTTACACCAATGAAAAAGCCAAGCCCAATCTGCTCTTCTTCGATCCGACTACTTTTGCTGCCCCAGGTTAGCTGGTTAGCTTAATTTTTTTAAAGTTCAACTTAAGCTGAGCCTATCGAGCCTAAAGTTGAAGCTCCAGTCGAGAAAACACCCACAACGCTTCCACTCAAGTCATTCACGCTGGGAAGTAACTTGCAATCGGTTCAGTACGATATCTCGCCGAGGTAGGAATCGTAAAAAATCAGTCGGATATCGATCCAAGGACTTTCTCTAGTCGATGTTACCTGAGCTGCCAATTCGGACGCTTTTGAGAGAGAAAAATGCTAAAGACTACCTCTGATCGACATGTTCTGGAGTGACAAGAAAACAAAAATCCATTTCCTTCGTTAGAGATCGATCTAACGAATGTTTCATGTTGTATTCTAGGAATCAATCTAACCTTAAAAATCAAAAACCGAATCCTCCAGCTGGGATCGATCCAACGACTTTCCCTAGTCAACAAGTCCTGGGCTGACAGATCGGACAGTAGTTTTTTTAAATCACATCTTTTGACGAAGATCGATCTAATCCAAAAACCTTCCTGTTTCATTTCGTATTCTAGGAATCAATTATCAACCTAACCTTAAAAATCAAAAACCGAATCCACCAGCTGGGATCGATCCAACGACTCTCCCTAGTCAACAAGTCCTGGGCTGACAGATCGGACAGTAGTTTTTTCAATCACATCTTTTGACGAGTATCGATCTAATTCAAAAACCTCCCTATTTCATGTCGAATTCTAGGAATCAATTATCAACCTAACCTTAAAAATCAAAAACCGAATCCACCAGCTGGGATCGATCCAACGACTCTCCCTAGTCAACAAGTCCTGGGCTGACAGATCGGACAGTAGTTTTTTCAATCACATCTTTTGACGAGGATCGATCTAATCCAAAAACCTCCTTGTTTCATGTCGTATTCTGGGTATCAATCTAACCTTAAAAATCAAAAACCGAATCCACCAGCTGGGATCGATCCAACGACTTTCCCTAGTCAACAACTCCTGAGATGAAAGATCGGACAGTAGTTTTTCAAATCACATCTTTTGACGAGGATCGATCTAATCCAAAAACCTTCAGAGGACTAAAAAGATCGCCAGGAATGTTACTACCATCACCAACGTCCAGCACGGCTGCCACGGCTGGATCCGAAACACCAATGGCACCAGCACTCGGTGGCCCACCAGTAGTCGACCCACCAAACACCTTCGAAAACCTGGCAAACGCCTACAAGTGGCTGCAGACCATCGAGGTTTGCGGATGAATTTCAGAAGATTCAAGACGAGATTTCGCCACTCCTTTTTAACGGCGACTTTTTATTTACTTTTTCTCATTTTTCATGCTTTTTGATATTGATTTAAAGAGTTTTCAGCTTTGGTTTGGTAAAAACAAAAAAGATTCGGAAGAATAAGCCTTAGTCCAAGCCCTATTCTAAGCTTGAGCTTAAGCGCAAATCTATGATCTGTCTAAGCCTAAGCTATAGTTCGAGCCTGGTTCTAGCCTATGCTTAAACCTAAATGAAGCAATTTGAATTGAATGTGGGACTACACTTGGGAGCAGTCTAAGCTCAAACCATAGATAAACCACTCCAGCAGAATTACATCCGAAGCTTGTCTGGCCTATGAATTTGATTCATGGCTTGTCTCAGCTTATTACCCAGAGGTTGAGTTTCAGCTTAACCCATAGCTTGCTTCAGTTCACGATTCAAATCTTCACTCTAAGCTTGACTTGTGGCTTGAATTAGATCATGATTTAGACCTATTGAGTTTCAGCTTGACCCATGGCTTATCACAGATCATGGTCTACATTTTGACTTGAAGCATGTTCAATAAGCTCGACACATGACCTGACAATGATCTTGACCTCAAACTCCGACCTGCACCTAGCGCGTGTTCATCAGCCTAAGCTAATGAGCTCGCGAGGTCTACTGCTCTTTTTCTTCATTCATTTTTGACAAGACAGAGAGAGAGAGAGAGAGAGAAAGAGAAACTCGCGTCGTCTCACATGCAGTGAGTGCTCTCCAACTCTATTGAGCTTCGTGGGCCCGCCCATCCAGCGGCGTGGCTCTTTTCTCGTCTCTCGGCTCCCCTCGCACCAGCTCACCTTAGGAATCTTAGCTGCTCTATACTATATATTAACACACTAGCATGCTAATGCAGAAAGGTCTGTTTTTTGCTATGATCAACATTAAAAAGTGCTCAAGAACGCCGTATTTTTGCTCAATTTCAAAGTTTTTGTCCATTTTCCGGGGTGAAACTTGAATTTTCCCTGCGAGCGAAGCGAGGTAACTTCTATCCTTTTGATAGTATTGATTTTGAGGTGTTTTTACCCTCTGAATCTGGAATTTCTCCACCAGTTTTCAGCCTAAAACCACATATAACAAACCTGGTCACCCACACCATTGACCCTGGCGTAGCTTCGCTCAGAATTCACAAAAAAATGGCTAGAAGACACCAATCTGGTACTTGCTCATAGTACGCACTCAAAAAACTGAAGCAATTCCACGGCGAAAAGAGAGAAAAAGAATCGATATGCTACAAGCGGCAAAGGGAGAGAGAGAGAGAGAGAGAGAGAGAGAGAGAGAGAGAGAGAGAGAGAGAGAGAGAGAGATAAATCAGGGTGAGTGCTAAGTAGGCATGTCCATACCTATTTGGACTAAAAGCGGATGGATAATTACAACCTCTCCAGAATTATGGTGGTTGAGGTTTCCCAAGTCCTCCAATTATGGTGGTCTAGGTTTTCAAATTTAGATGACACATAGCTTTCATGATTGTCCAGGTTCTCTAGATTCTCCGTTTATGGTGGTCTAGGATTTCTAGATTTTTAAATTTTTCCTTTTGTGGTGGTCTAGGTTCTCTAGGTACCCTCATTATGGTGGTTTAGGTTTCCAAATTTAGATGGCACCTAGCTTTCATGATTGTCTAGGTTCCCTAGATTTTCCATTTATGATGGTCTAGGATTCCTAGATTTTTAAATTTTTCCATTTGTTGTGGTCTAGGATTTCTAGGTACTCTCATTAGGGTGGTCTAGGTTCCCGAATTCCGGTGAAACCTTGTTTTTCTAGTCATGTTGGAAATTATTCCTATCCCTTCCAATTGTGGCGGTCTAGGTATTCCAGATCTCCTATTCAAGATGGTCTAAGTTTTCAAATTTGGGTAAAACCTAGCTTTCACATCTATGATTGTCCAGGTCCGAGGTTTTCCGATTTCTCGTGGTCTAGGTTTTCTATGGAAAATTATTGAGACTAACTTCCTCAATTTTATGACGGTTCAGTTGTTCTAAGATTCCCAATTATCGCGATCTAGGTATCCCAAAAGTGGTGTGGACTAGCTTTTCCAATTGATGGTCTAGATCGTCGTAGCTTTCTAGGAAATCAAAAGTTTTTTCCTAGGTTTTCGAAAAATCCCCCTTGTTTCTAAATTCTGAAAAATATAGAGCTAAACTCGCTTCGCTGGCAAAAAACTTTTGGAGAATCGAACGGGCTTTAAAAATTCCAAGAAAAAATGACCTTAGTGTTTCCTAGCGACTATGCATTTTTAAGTTAAAAACTAAACCAAAGACGAAAACTCAAAAATTCTTCATCTTTCTTATTACTTTGTGATGGATTTGTGAACATATATTAATTATGTATTTTGTGAAACGTAAAAAAGTAAAAAAATCAAAAAAAAAAACTATCTCTATAAAGCTTTTTATAATAAATTCGAGTTCAAAATCACTCCCTATTGATGGTCTCATAAAAAATTGATTTTTTCATTCATTCACAGAAATTTTATCTGGATTTTCACGTGAACTGGGAAAAATAGAAATATTGGAATTGTTCTCAAAATCATCACAAGGTTCTCAGTTTTCTTCTATATTTTAAATGTTTTCTTTCAGGATGATAATCATGGACAAAATCAAGAAATGGGACGTCGCAAGCTTCCATCTATACCTCCAAACTCCTCAGCATATCCAGCACCATCAACGTCAGCCTACCTCCCGCCAGCCACGTCGTCAATGACGTCATCGTTCCGCCCTTCCGACGACTTCGACTCAGAATCACGTTCCAGCACGCTTCAACGACAACCTCGCCAGCCGGCTCCGGTCTATATCACGTCCAGCAAGCCAATGCAGACCCAAACCGCCTCTATCTTTGTGGACTCTCGACCTGGCTCCGCAATGTCGACCTATGAAACGTCTAGACCACAGTCTGCGGCAAGCTCGGCTTATGGCGGGTCTATAAATCCATCAATCATGGCAGGAGCAGCCTATCCATCCAGGCCGCAACCCACCCCGCGGCAGACCGTCTCGATCAAGCCGACCCGTGCAGCGCCAGTGACGTCACGAGTACCTAACACCTTGGCTCGGGTCCTGCTCAAAAAAGAGCTGAAGGATGTGCTGAGTGTCAGAAAAGATAGACAAGAAGCGACTGAAATTGAGGCAAACCAACGACAGTACATGGTCCAGCGGATGCTTGTCACAGGACTTCTCCCAGAGAGAGCTCACGATGAAGTACCACGTGTCGTGAAGTGCTCCCTACCACCAGAGCTCACCAAGGGAGTGCATATCTCTATGCAACCACCGACACCTGCAGATGTGCCGAGAAGGTTCCAGACATCAGCTTCAACTTCGAGTCATCATAGTCCAGCAAGGAGCGTTGGCACGCAAGCTACTGAGGTGGTAAAGACGAGACCAACGCCGACGACGTCGCTGAGAAGTCAGCTGGATCTCGAGCGACGTCCGCAGCTTATGACCTACGTTGGCAAGCGGACTGCAGAAACCCAGACTGATACGAACATCTATGGTGGTGCAGAAGTGACCCCAAGGGGATATTCCAGTCTTCCTCGCTACAAACAGAGAAAGAACCACTATCATGAGCCGAGTCGGTCGCACAACGATCTTATGGAAGTCACCAGGCAGTACTTCGAGGACTACGACCGTCAACTTCGTGAGGTTGGCGAAAAAGTGAGACGATCACGACGTCGCTTTGACTTTCACGAGGATGACACCGAAACGGATGCGGAAAGAAGGAAGGCACAGATCATGAGTGAGCTGGCGCGACGACGCGAGAAGATGTGGTCGAGTTGCGACCCTCTGACAGCCGTGACGCAGCCGCTTGGCGTTGGCACAAGTGACTATGGTTCGCATGTGCCTCACTACGGCTCCCTTCCAAGGATCGACTACGTCAGAGGTGACCCAAGCACGCGTGACTTCACCTATCGCCCCGCCCCTTCTTACAACAACTATGGTTCTCTACCGCGTAACTTTGGGATCCAGATCGAGAACGAGCAGTCGTTTGGAGCTCTGCCAAATCGGTGTTTGAGTGTTGGGAATCTCAACGAAAACTATGACCCGCTGCTGACTACGAGGTATCCCCAGGAGCAGTCACTCCTGACCTACCCGCAGTACTCGGCCGACACGACGAACATGACTTCTAGGTCTGGGCGGAATGGACTGGTCTCGGAATATGCAAGCTATCTCAATCAGCAGTTCCAAGGGTTCCAGCAGCCTCCAAGTGTCCCCGCGATGATGCCGATAACTCGCTACGATCCACCATTATCGGATCCATACCTCGGTAGCTACGCCGACGACTTTGCCGCTCCGAGCGTCTACAGCCGTAGCGAGGCGAACTACGGCAGTCGACCTGCTAACTACAGTCTTGCGGACTACGGTAACGTGCGACGACAACCGTACTCCACCCTGCCACTTGGTGAGCCGGTCAGCTCCGTCGGATTGGTGCAACCTCAGAACGTTGGTTACGAAGAATCCCGCTGGCCTAGAGAGGATGCGCTGTCGAGGCTATACGCTACGGTTGGAAGAACATCCCGCAGGACGCCTCAGCAACAAGGTTATAACAGGACCTACTTCACATAGGAGATTTTTGACCTCTCGATTCTCTGTGATATGAATGCTCAAGGAAAGTGGAAGTACTCAAATTTCAACCATGTTGAACAATTTCTCAAAAAATGACTTTTTCCACTTTAAATCTGAGAAAAATAAGTTTTCCAAACATTTTTAAATCAATGAATGAAAAAATAACCTCTAACTTCCATTTACCTGAGCCGAACCGCCTGAAAAAATATGAAATTATTTATTTTTGGACCAATTTCCTAAAAAACGCAATGCTCATCATACAATCTTTCAACTTATTTTCATCCCTTTATCTTTCTGGAGTTTAGAAATAAATTTATTTATTGTGTTGGAACGTTGGGTTTTGTCTTCGATGAAAAAAGGGTTTTGTTGGTTTTTGATCTACCGAATTTCAAAAAAAATACAGTAATTTTGGTTGGGAGTCTACAGTAATCTTTGACCAACCATGCACTACAGTAACTGTACTGTAACGCTAAGGAAAACTATAGTAATTTTGGTCGAATTCTACAGTAATCTTTGACCAACCATGTTCTTAAGTAACACTCAGTGAAACTAAAGTGATTCTGATCGAAAACATAGAAGTTTTTATTACTCAAATTCTACAGTAATTTTGATCTACCCCGATTTACAGTAACTCTCGATGAAATTACAGAAATTTTAGTTGAACTTCTACAGTAATTTTCTGATCTACTCCTTTCTACAGTATCTAGTGGTCAAACTACAGTAACCTTGATTGAAAACTACAAAAAATCAATGAATACAAAATCACGGCGCGAAAAAAAACATTATGTCCGATGGGTATATTTTTCGCAAGATTCTCACCCACTCTAGGATATTAATTAAGCCTAGTGCATATCCAAATTCAACGCTCAAGTGATGACGAGAGAGTGGGAGAGTGAGAGAGGGTAGAGAAAGAGAGGGAAAACGGATTTCCGCTAGTATGAATGAAGTGAGTGTGTGGAGAATTTAGGTTTCATTACGAATTCCACTCTCGAGGGATGTTCCGCTTTGACATGGGAAAGTGACGTGGTGACCCCTCGAGTCGGCCAAACCAGCGGTGGGTCCGCGACTGACTTGATCGTAGTCTATACATATTCGGCAGTGAACCAGCAGAACTTCTCGTATCTGTTCTTGTCTTCATAATAAGTTTGTCGCCGGTACGTCGCCTTCCTGTCACCATTCGGTATAGCTTACCAAAAGGCGACAGGACGGCGGCGTTCCGATGACAATACGGTGACGTTCCGGCGACAAGACGAAAAAATGACAGAATAATTCATTTGTTGCCGGTACGTCGCCGTATAGTCGCCAGTACGTCGCCATATTGTCGCCGTTTGGTAGGGTATACCGAATAGCGCGGATAGGGGGAGCTGGGACCCCAAATAGTGACGTCATGAAATTGAATTTTCATCAAAATTCGAAATAACGAACGAAAACTATTTTTAAATCAGAAAAAAAGAGAGCTGAAAATGAACTGTAAATGGTCAACAACGATTACTGTAGTAGGTCAAAAAGGTTACTGCAGTCGGTCAAGCTTGGTTACTGTATTGGTCAAAAATGTTACTGTAGTAGGTCAAAAAGGTTACTGTAGTAGGTCAAAAAGAGATTACTGTAGTAAGTCAAAATAGATTACTGTAGTAAGTCAAAACAGGTTACTGTAGATCATAAAGCGATTACTGTAGTTAAGTAAAATGAGGGTTTCTGTAGCTGGTCGAAATAGGTTAATGTAGTTGAGTCAAAAGTTGTTTTTGTAGCTGCTCAGAATAGGTTACTGTAACAGGTCAAAATCGGCTACTGTAACTTGTCAAAGTGGGTTACTGTAATTGGCCAAAATAGCATACTCTAGCTTGTTACTGTTGAATTATGAAACCTCGAAATAGAAAAAAAACAAAGACGAAGACACAAAACCTACTTTCAGCACAATAAATTCAGAATCGAGAGGTCGAAAAATGTCTTTTGTTTGCAAATAGTTGGAAAAAGCAAATTTTTTCGAATAAAATCTCTGGAATTTTATAAAATTACCTCATAATAAGCCATTTTCCAACTATTTCCTATGTAAAATCTTCGAACTCTGTGAAATGCATGGTTCAGAGTTGAACAACAATCTGGGAAGTAGTACTCTTAATGGTCGAAGCTCCAGAATTCCTATACGGCAGAGTGCTCGAAGTCAGAGTCATACATTGCCGGTGAGAAAAGAGAGAGAGAGAAAAAGAGAGAGAGAGAGAGAGGGAGGGAGGGAGAGAGAGAGAGAGAGAGAGAGAGAGAGAGAGAGAGAGAGAGAGAGAAAGAGAGCGAGAGAGAGAGAGAGAGAGAGAGAGAGAGAGAGAGAGAGAGAGAGAGAGAGATAGAGAGAGAGAGAGAGAGAGAGAGAGAGAGAGAGAGAGAGAGAGAGAGAAGAGAGAGAGAGGAAGAGAGAGAGAGAGAGAGAGAGAGAGAGAGAGAGAGAGAGAGAGAGAGAGAGAGAGAGAGAGAGATAAATTCCAGCGCCGTCAAAACTCGGAAGAAGGTCGTTACGAGATCAAAAGGATCCTTCTAACACGCGGATACCGTAACCACAACGTCTACAATGGTACCGTAATCCACAGTAACCCCCTCAGTTACAGTAACCCTTCAGACCTCGGCGTTCGTGTTGTTGGTGGAAAAAGACAGAAGAATGGTGATTTGGCTGCGTACATCTCGGCAGTTAGCAGCACCTTAAACAGGCAGACCCAGGGAGAAGTCAGATTAGGTGAGTGGCACGGTTTTTATGAAACAAGCAGAAAAATCGTAAGAAACACGTCAAATTCATCAATTTTCATCAAAAAATAATCATAAAGTAGGTATCTCACTCATAAATCTATGAAAAAGACGACAAAAGTGATAAAAAACTACCGTTAGATGGGAAAATGGCACTGTTTTATTGAAACAAAGTGGAAAAACCGTCAAAAGGCTCACATTCAGAAAAGAGTTGGAAAAGGCTTTTGATAAAGAACAACTCATCGAAAAACAAAAAAATATCTAGATTGTTTGAAACACATTTTGAGAGTAGATGTTCATTATTGAAAAAAAAGTAGTTCATCCAAATTTAACCACAAGATTACTTTTCACATTTCTAGCAAAAAGTCTGACCGATTTCAAACGCGCGACAGTCGCATTTTTGTAAACTGAGTACGGTAGGAGTCGGGACTCTCAAACGAACAGTTAGATCTTTGTGGATTTAAATGATTATTCTTACTTTCAGTCCATTGAAATTAAAGGCGCATTTCTTAATCGTTCTTGTATTTCAAGGCGACACTGTTTCGGTACTCAGTAACCGATTTACGGAGGTCAGACTTTTTTACAGGTAGAGGAAGCTATGTGCTTTTACCTACAGTTACTAATAATTTACCTAAAAGTAACCTAAACTTGCCTCATTCCAGGGGACGAAGTGGTGGAATGGTCAGGCGTCCTTCTACGTGGGAAAACGTTTGAAGAAGTTGAAAGGATCGTCAATTCGAGTCATGGAGAAGTCGAGGTTGTGCTGAGAACGTTAGTTTTTGAATTTTTAAAGAAAAATATCTTAAAATTGGGAGAAATTTTGGAAATCTACTAGAATTTCAAAAATTGACCTAAAAGTTTAAAAAAAAACCTAAAAATCAACTTACCAGAAGCTTCTCTGGAAAGCACATAAATGACCTCAAAATTACCGAAAATTCAAATTTCCAGTGAAAAGCGTTCCGCCTCCACAGAGAGTCGTACCAGCACAATCAATCACAATCGTGGCGAGACCTCAGGTATCCTAGTCAACGGGAATGTTCACCATGCGAGGCGTTACAACGACGGTTCGTAAATCGACAATTAAAGGCGCATGGAGTTATTTCAGAACTGTCACCGGATCGCGTCCCGCCTGTGCCAATGCATCGAAATGGGAACATGAAGACATCGAATTATGATACGATTTCTGACTCGATGTCCGGACACTTGCAGGTGAAAATCGATAGTTAGGAAGTATTGATTTTTTGGTTACTGTAGGGTCACTGTAGTTTTTACTCTGTTTTTACAAGTTTTAAAAATCGATAATTGATGAGTATTGATTTCTCTGGTTACTGTAGCACATATCTTCCTTTACCTGTAAAAAAGTCTGACCTCCGTAAATCGGTTACTTAGTTACCGTAGCAGTTTCGCTTTGAAATACATGAACGATTAAGTAATGCGCCTTCAATTTCAATGAACTGAAAGTAAGAATAATAATTTAAATCCACAAAGATCTAACTGTTCGTTGTGAGAGTCCCGACCCTACCGTACTCATTTTACAAAAATGCGACTGCCGCGAGTTTGAAATCGGTCAGACTTTTTGCTAGATATGTGTGTAGTGATTACCCTGTTCCTCAAAAGTTTAGAAAAGATGATTAGGAATTATTGATTTTTTGCTTACTGTACTTATCACCTTGTTTTTTACAAAATTCGATATTTAGAAAAGTTTGATTTTTTAGCCCCTCCTTTTATGTCAATTTTCCCAAACTTTTTCAAAAATTTTACAATTTTTACTTCTTTCCTCAGACCTTCTATACTTTTAGAGTATTGATTCCAGTATTCTCTCATTTTCAAGTACTTTATTCAAAAATTGCAGGTCGCCTTGACGTACGACGGCACATCTCGGCTCATTGTCAAGATTTTACGAGCTCGAGGTCTCAGACCCCGGGATCCAAAGCGATACGCTCCGAATCCCTTTGTGAAGGTGTACCTCTTGCCGGGGAGAAAGTAAGTGGTCTGGTTATTACTTGAGTGTTTATACAGCCGAAATTGAAGCGAACACGAGCGTGCGAGAGAAAGCTTTGGTAGTCTATTACATGTGAGGAGAATGGGAAAAAAACAAAAGGAAGGCGCTCACTGGCCGGATTGAACTTGCGCTATGAAAATGGCTGTAAAAGTGAAACTTTTCTTCATTTGAAAAAGACAAAAATGTTTTTACTGGAAGGATCGAACTTGCGCTATGAAAATGACTAATTTTTCGTGTTGGTGGAAAAAACAAAAAAGTTTTCATATTGATGAGATCGAACTCGCGGCGTAGAAGTTGCCTACTCTTCGCAAAACCTCTTTAAAAGCAGTTTTTGTAAAAAATTTTGGAAAAAAACAAAAAAAATACACTTACTGACCAGATCGAACTTGCGCTTTAAAATTGACTAAGCTTTCTTATAAATGTTCGTACTGATAAGATGGAACTATTCGAGAAAAGTCGGAAAAACAAAAAACTATGTCGCCCAGCAGGATCGAACTCACATATCATTCAGTGCAAAACAACATCACTACCATCTGCGCCAGAGAAACAAATTTCAGAGTCTCCCACAAACGACGGACGCGTTTTGTTGATTCCAGTTGTGACCCAGAATGGAATCAAGTGCTAGAATACCACGTGGCAGCTAACCAGTTGAGAACAATGTTCCTCGAGTTCTCCGTTTGTGATTATGGACGGGACATCGAAGACTTGCCTCTTGGACATGTTCAGATCAGTTTGGCAGGTGAGTTAGAAAAAGCAAAAATGCATGCATCCGGAGGGGATTGAACCCGAGACCAAAATTGCGCCCCATTCTTTCTATTAAAATCATTGAATAATTGCCTCTTGGACATGTTCAGATCAGTTTGGCAGGTGAGTTGGAAAAGGCAAAAATGCATGCATCCGGAGAGGATTGAGCCCTCGATGCCTTGTCGAACTCTCGAAAACTCAAAAAGTCAAAACTTTTTCAAGAATTACAAAAAAACAAAAAGTTTTGACCTACCCCTAAACCTACAGTAACCACTTAGAAATTCCAGAAATTGACCTACTCGAAGGGTCCCCAAGCACAACGAAACCAAAAATTTTTTGACCTACCCCCAAAGCTACAGTAACCCTCCCAATTTTCAGAAATTGACCTACTCAAAGGGCACAACGAAAACAAAAACCAAATTTTTTGACCTACCCCTAAACCTACAGTAACCACTTAGAAATTGCAGAAATTGACCTACTCAAAGGGTCCCCACGCTGGTACACGATACAGTCAGATGGGATGAGCACTACTTATCGTCCCAAAAACGAAGAATCAAGACTACCATCACGACACGCGACGTACAATTATAACCCCGGTGAGGAACTTAATCTCGAAATTGTTGGTCAAACTTGAATTTCCGCCGTACTACAGTAGTGTTGGAATATCACACTCGCTACGCTCATGTCATACGATCAACAGTTCTCCTACACTACGGTTATACATTCAGTACTCACATAGTACTAGTATGGTTTCACACTCTTTTCGCTTTCGCGTTATTCGATGAGTAGTAACAGTTATAGTTCCACACTCGCTACGCTCGTTTTATTCCATCAACAGTTCTCCTACACTACGGTTAAACATTCACACTCGCTACGCTCGCGCGCTCCGATAAGCAGTACTCATATAGTACTAGTATGGTTTCACAATCATTCCGCTCTCGCGTTATTCGATGAGCAGTAACTGTTAAAGTTTCACACTTACTACGCTCGCGAAAAACTTGAAATACCACTTTTAATGAAATGATTTTTTTTCAGTTTCACTCGACATCGGCGGTTACGCACCAATTGACTAGAAGTAGATCAGATTTGTAGATAAACTGTGATTAGACTCGGGAAAGTGGGAAGAAAGGTTTTTTTTCCAAATTTTTTTCATCACTTTTTCGAGGAAAACCGTTACATATTGTTGTACAGTTTACACTTTGTTTTTTTCTATCAAAATTTTTCAATTTTTTACTCAATAATTTGTCAAACTCAAGTAACTGCCTTAAGAAGTATGCTTTCAATTATTTATTTTATTTTATGTGCTCAATTTTTATGTAATAAAGATTTATTTATTTGTTTTGAGAAAGAGAGAGAGAGAGAGAGAGAGAGAGAGAGAGAGGAAGAGAGAGAGGAAGAGAGAGAGAGAGAGAGAGAGAGAGAGAGAGAGGGAGAGAGAGAGAAAGAGAGAGAGAGAGAGAGAGAGAGAGAGAGAGAGAGAGAGAGAGAGAGAGGCGTCTACCACTCCAATTGGGCAAATGCATTGACCTAATGCTAAGGTAATTTAAGGTCATTCTCAAAAACATTCTTTTTTTGACGAACTTGCTATTCTGAACCTATAAAAGTAATGAAAAAATTTGATTAAATCGAGAAAAAATGAATTTTTCAATGTTTTTAATGCTATTTTTCGTTGGTGTTATCTATACACACGCTGGAATTTTAAACCGGTGAGTTTATTTTTTCGGAAAAAACAAAAAATAAACAGTCGTCCGGAATCGAACCCAAGCGATGATAACAAAGACTTTACAGGAGGGTAAAACGACTCGGCTTTGGATTTGGTGGGTACCCGTGTTACGGTAGCGGATACGGTGGCGGGTACGGTAGCGGATACGGTGGCGGGTACGGTGGCGGGTACGGTAGCTCCTACTACGGTGGCTACAATTCTGGTTATGGATATGGTAAATGATTTATTGCTTGAATAAAGTTTTGTTGGAATTTGCAAAATTTAGTTTTTCCGGGTGGAACCGAACTCGTCACCATTAAAGTACTGCTCCGGAGCTTAACCAACTGAGCCATGCTAGCAAAGTTATATTTGAAAATCAGATGATACAAGTATCAAAAAATGATCTGGATCAGTATCAGTCAGAACAAAACTGGATAGTGACGTTCAACTTTGATCATAGTTTCAGTCAATGATCTTGATTTTTTAGAGATGAGATCATTGATGAAACGCAGAGAAAACAGAGAAATTGATCTTCGACTGAAATTCTCTCAATGTGAAAAGGTCAAAAATGGGGAAAAACTTTTGATCGAGTAAAGTTCGATTCTAATGGGTTTTTTTTTTGTTTTTTTTTTAACCTTCTCAGGAAGATAGTAAACATTATCCTTCTTCGACTTCTGTACAGAAGTAAATTTTCTATGCTTCACAAAAACGCAAAAAACAGCGCTAACGGACAAGATCGTGCCAGCGACCCTTGGAGAATAAGAGAAAAAGAAAACTTATTTTTGATTTTTTGAAGAGAATTTCTCAGCTCTCAAAAAAGCAAAAATGCTCTGCTCCGGAGCAGGATCGATCCAGTGACGTATGAAAAAGAAAGTAGATACAAATCATATTAATAATAGAACAAGGGGACCGCCCCCTTTTTCGTGAGGCAAATTTTTGGGTGGTCCTTTTTTGTTTTGATGGGGGGAGTGGGTTGGAGGGAGGGGTTGTGCAAAAGTGGCCGGGGCAGGATTCGAACGCGCGTTGGGAGATTAACGAGCGGACGCGTTAACCACTCGGTCACCGCTGCACGTTTTTCGTTTGTGCTTCACGCGTGACCACTGGGGGGCCTCGCAGGTTGTTGCATTAGTTCTAGCCAAACTTGCATTAGTGTTCGCCGTGTTTGAAGAGAGAGAGAGAGTGAGTGAGAGAGATAGAGAGGGAGAGAGAGAGAGAAAGAGTGAGAGAGAGAGAGAGGCAGAGGGTGAGAGAGAGAGAAAGATAGAGAGGAAGAGAGAGAGAGAGAAAGATAGAGAGGGAGAAAACATTGAGAGAGAGAGAGAAATGGCAAAGACTTTGTCTCTAAATACCACTTCTTTTTCCGTTTAAAACGTCGGAAATTGTGATTTTGTGAGGAAAAAATAGAAAAAAGGGCTCTGAGCGTAGCGAGGATTCCCTGCTTGTCATATTGATAATAGAACAAGGGGACCGCCCCCTTTTTCGTGAGGCAAATTTTTGGGTGATCCATTTATGTGTCGATTTACGGGGAGGGGGGGGAGGAGGGAAGAGGAAGGAGTGTGCAAAAATGGCTGGGTAGTTGACAGGATTCGAACATGCGTTAAGCGAGTAACGATCGGACGCGTTAACCACTCGGCCATCTCTGCACGTTTCTGATTAGTGCTATTCGCGTGACCACTGGGGACCCTCGCAGGTTGTTGCATTAGTTCTAGCCACACTTGCATTAGTGTTCGTCGTGTTTGGATTGTACAGGAAGTGTGAAAGCGAGCAGCGAGGAGGAAGGGATAGAGGGAGAGAGATAGATAGATATAAAGAGAGAGAAAGAGAAAGAGAGAGAGAGAAGAAGGAAAAGAGAAAAGGAGAGCGAGAGAGAGAAATAGTAAAGATCTTGCTTCTAAAAACTACTTTTTTCAATTAAAAAGTATGAATATGAGATTTTGTAATGAAAAAGGGAGAGAGGGGCTCTGAGCGTAGCGAGGACTCTCTGCTTGTATATATACAATCAATGATAATCAGTAAATCATCGTCCCCAATAGCTAGTGTTACTGGAGCCCCAGCCACCAAAACCATAAAATGCAAAAATACTCCGCTCCGGAGCAGGATCGATCCAAAGACCTTTGAAAAAGAAATTAGATACAAATATATATACAATCAATGATAATCAGTAAATCATCGTCCCCAATAGCTAGTGTTACCGAAGCACCAGCCACCAAAACCATAAAATGCAAAAATACTCCGCTCCGGAGCAGGATCGATCCAAAGACCTTCCAAGTGTGAAAAAGAAAGTAGATACAAATATTTATAAAATCAATATAATCAATAACTCATCGTCCCCAATAGTTAGTGTTACTGAATCCTCCAGACTTGCTCATGCTATAGGTTCCCCACGAGCTGCTGGAGCCACCGCCATATCCACCACCAAATCCACCACCAAATCCTCCATATCCACCTCCTGGATATCCACCGAAGCCTCCACCAGGATAGCCACCAAATCCACCATATCCACCATATCTTTTCTCGCGATGTCTGAAAATGGGATTTTTATAACAATAAGAAGGTATTTTATCCCTAGAAAATCATTTTCCTCGCCTAGAAATCAAAAATTTCCTGGTCTAGAATTTTGAGAAAAATTCTAAGAAAGTCATATTCCCGGTCTAGAAAATCAAATTTCCCGGACTAGAATAACAAGAAAATTTGAAAGAAAACCAAAACCTACCCAGCGGGAGCCTTCCAACCTAGATTCTTTGGATGGTCGAAATCAGAGCAAAAACTGCTTGCGATGAGACAGGCAAGTAATAGAAGTGTAGTAGAGAAGTTCATGTTTTGAGTGATTTTGTTGGAATTCATTCCATCTGATCGTTTTTATACAATTCCGTAGGCTAAAATTCGGCTAACACAAGGTTGAAAATGACCCTGATGGTCGAATCAAATCTGGTTTTTGTTTTTCCGCGTGTCGCTCCTGCACTTTGTTCGGGAAATTCGGTCATGGTAGTTTCATTGTTGTTCTTATTGTGGAAAAAAATGGGATTTGTCATCAAAAGTTCGATCCTGCTCGCGCGCAGTACCATTTTGCCTTTTCCGCGTGCCGTTCCTGCACTTTGTTCGGGAAATTCGCTCATGGTAGTTTCATTGTTGTTCTTTTGTGGAAAAAGTGTGATTTGTCATCGAAAGTTCGATCCTGCTCGTGGTCTCAGTTTTTGCTTTTTTGATTCGTAAGCCACTCCCGCTCTTTGTTCGGGAAATTCGGTCATGGTAGTTTCATTGTTGTTCTTTTTGTGGAAAAAGTGTGATTTGTCATCAAAAGTTCGATCCTGCTCGTGGTCTCAGTTTTTGCTTTTTCGATTCGCATACGTATGCCACTCTCGCATTTTACTCGGGAAATTCGCTCGTAGTAGTTTGGTTATTAATTTTTTTTCCAGAATAATGGGATTTGTCATCGGAAGTTCGATCCTGCTGGTCGTCAAATTTTTTGCTTTTTTTTATTCGTATGCCACTCTCGATTTTTTTTTCGAAAAATTTGCTCGTGGGGGTTTTTTTTAGTAGAATAATGGGATTTGTCATCGAAAGTTTGATCCTGCTGGTAGTCAATTTTTTTTGCTTTTTTTCAGCCACCTAGAATTGAATTCCGAGCCTGCTGGTATTCTGGAGGTCACAGGATCAGTCCTTCCTCAACTCAAGTTTTTTTGCAATTTCCACAAACTGCAAAAAATCATCTTTCAACAGTAAAACGACGCAATATAATATTTATTGACTATTTAAAGCATTTTTGTACACAGTAACATAGTTTTCAAGCAAATAGAGCATCCAGAAGAAGTGACAGTGGGCTTCGACGTTCAATTATTGGTGTACCACGCACCCCTGAAATGGTGTAATCTGTCGTGAGGTTGTGTTTTTGGTGCAATTTGTCGTGAGGATGAATCATGGTGCATTTTCTCGTGACATCGGTTTTTGTGATTATTGTCGTGAATTCGTTGATTTTGTGCATTCTGTCGTAAATACGAAGTTTGGTGCATTTTCTCGTGTAACCGTTTTGGTGTATTTCTTCGTAATCATGAATTTTGGTGTATTTTCATGTGAAATCGTTTTTTTGGTGGATTCTGTCGTGAAAAAAAACTAAATGTGAATATTCTTGCGAAACACTCATGCATTCAATTTCAGTGCATTATGTCGTAAAACTAAAAACTGTGCATTTTCTCGTGAAACCAAAACTGTGTGAAATCACGGCCAAAACTACAAAAGTCGTCGACTAAAAGCAAAATCACTAACCCACCGTACGGACTGCTTCCGAAGCTGGTAAAGCGGTCATATCCACCATATGGACTGTATCCAATGGAGTTTCCATAGGGACCCGCGTAAGGTCCGACACCTGAGTATGGCCCAGCACCTCCAAATGCAGAAGGTTGGTAATATCTGGAAAGTCTGCTTTTTAAAAATTAATTTTGATTTTTAAATTATCGAAACTGTGCATTTGGTCGTGAGATATAGATTACCCTAATTCATCAAAACTGTGCATTTTTTCGTGAGGTGCAGATTACACTTATTGATCGAGACTGTGCATTTGGTTGTGAGATACAGATTACACTTATTGATCGAAACTGTGCATTTCGTTGTAAGATACAGAAGACAATAATCAATCGAAACTGTGCATTTTGTCGTGAGATACAGATTACACTTATTGATCGAAACTGTGCATTTCGTTGTAAGATACAGAAGACAATAATCAATCGAAACTGTGCATTTTGTCGTGAGATACAGATTACACTTATTGATCGAAACTGTGCATTTCGTTGTAAGATACAGAAGACAATAATCAATCGAAACTGTGCATTTTGTCGTGAGATACAGATTACACTTATTGATCGAAACTGTGCATTTGGTTGTGAGGCGCAGAATACCCTAATTCACAAAAACTGAGCATTTTATCGTAAGGTACAGAACACCCTAATTCATCAAAACTGTGCATTTTGTCGTGAGATGTAGATTACCCATATTAATCGAAACTGTGCATTTTGTCGTGAGGTGCAGAACACCCTAATTCATCAAAACTGTGCACTTTGTCGTGAGACATAGATTACCCTTATTAATCAAAACTGTGCATTTTGTCGTGAGGTGCAGAACACCCTAATTCATCAAAACTGTGCATTTTGTCGTAAGGTACAGAATACCCTAATTCATCAAAACTGTGCATTTTGTCGTGAGATGTAGATTACCCATATTAATCGAAACTGTGAATTTTGTCGTGAGGTGCAGAACACCCTAATTCATCAAAACTGTGCACTTTGTCGTGAGACATAGATTACCCTTATTAATCAAAACTGTGCATTCTGTCGTGAGGTGCAGAACACCCTAATTCATCAAAACTGTGCATTTTGTCGTAAGGTACAGAATACCTCAAACTGTTCGATTCTGAACGAAACTACAGTAAATTGTGCATCCTGTCGTCAACTATGATGTCAAGTCTGCATACACTCACCTAGGTCGACCCCAGAAGCCCATGGGCTGTGCTACAGGCGCTGGTGCGTTTCCAACACCGGAATATGGAGCATCTCCTGTGATGGACTTCAGCTCTGCCATTCCGCGTTGACATGATGAAAGTGAGACGAGAGCTGGAAAATTAGCAGTAGAGCGCGTTTACTGAGGCGTCTAGAACCTTGGGGAACGTTAAGAAACCTTTGTAAAACCTTAGTGAGGCCTTAGTGAACCTTAGTAAAACCTTAGTGAGACCTTAGTAAAACCTTAGTAAGACCTTAGTAAACTTTAGTGAAACTTCAGGGAAAGTTTATTGAAGCTTTAGTGGAGCTTATGGAAACCTTAGTGAACCTTAGGGAACCTTTAGTGGAACCTTAGTGAGACCTTAGTGAGACCTTAGTGAACCTTAGGGAAACTTTAGTGAAACATTAGTCAGACCTTAGTGAGACCTTAGTAAACCTTAGGGAAACTTTAGTGAACCTTAGGGAACCTTTAGTGGAACCTTAGTGAGACCTTAGTAAACCTTAGGGAAACCTTAGTGAACCTTAGGGAACCTTTAGTGGAACCTTAGTCAGACCTTAGTGAGACCTTAGTAAACCTTAGGGAAACCTTAGTGAACCTTAGGGAACCTTTAGTGGAACCTTAGTGAGACCTTAGTGAGACCTTAGTGAACCTTAGGGAAACTTTAGTGAAACATTAGTCAGACCTTAGTGAGACCTTAGTAAACCTTAGGGAAACTTTAGTGAACCTTAGGGAACCTTTAGTGGAACCTTAGTGAGACCTTAGTAAACCTTAGGGAAACCTTAGTGAACCTTAGGGAACCTTTAGTGGAACCTTAGTCAGACCTTAGTGAGACCTTAGTAAACCTTAGGGAAACCTTAGTGAACCTTAGGGAACCTTTAGTGGAACCTTAGTGAGACCTTAGTGAGACCTTAGTGAACCTTAGGGAAACTTTAGTGAAACATTAGTCAGACCTTAGTGAGACCTTAGTAAACCTTAGGGAAACTTTAGTGAAACATTAGTCAGACCTTAGTGAGACCTTAGTAAACCTTAGGGAAACTTTAGTGAACCTTAGGGAACCTTTAGTGGAACCTTAGTGAGACCTTAGTAAACCTTAGGGAAACCTTAGTGAACCTTAGGGAACCTTTAGTGGAACCTTAGTCAGACCTTAGTGAGACCTTAGTAAACCTTAGGGAAACCTTAGTGAACCTTAGGGAAACTTTAGTGAAACCTTAGTGAGACCTTAGTGAGACCTTAGTGAGACCTTAGTAAATGTTAGGGAAACTTTAGTGAAACCTTAGTGAGACCTTAGGGAAACTTTAGTGAAACCTTAGTTAAACCTTAGTGAGACCTTAGTGAACCTTAGTGAAACCTTAGTAAAACCTTAGTGAGACCTTAGTGAACCTTAGGGAAACTTTAGTGAAACCTTAGTGAGACCTTAGTAAACCTTAGGGAAACTTTAGTGAAACCTTAGTGAGACCTTAGTGAGACCTTAGTAAATCTTAGGGAAACTTTACTGAAACCTTAGTGAAACCTTAGGGAAACTTTAGTGAAACCTTAGTGAGACCTTAGTGAGACCTTAGTAAATCTTAGGGAAACTTTACTGAAACCTTAGTGAAACCTTAGGGAAACTTTAGTGAAACCTTAGTGAGACCTTAGTGAAACCTTAGTAAAACCTTAGTGAGACCTTAGTGAACCTTAGGGAAACTTTAGTGAAACCTTAGTGAAAATCACTAAAAACCTCAAAATCACCCCAGAGGATGCAAAACATACCAATAAAAAGAGCAATCGTCAGATGTCTCATGGTTACCCTTCTACTGTATTGCCTCCTTTCAGAAAGAGATTCTTTAAATGGAAGGACCAGTTTGCAGAGGCCACGCCCCTTTTCACCTCCCTCCAACAAGTTACCACCATTGTGAGGTTCACGCTTGGTGAGTCACCACCGCCAACCACATTTCAAATGATAACTTTTCGCATACCGATGTGACCTTCTGACCGCCGGACAAAGGAAATTTGATTTGAGCGGTAATGGGTTACTGTAGTTTTTGGGGTAGGTCAAAAATTTTGTTGTGTCAAGTTTTGTGACACGGGATACCGTAGTTTTTAAGGGTAGATCAAAAATTCGATGAGGGGTTACTGTAGTTTTTCGATAGATCAGAAAATTGTGGTTCCAGGTTGTGTGACTCGGGTTACTGTAGTTTACGAAGGTGGGTCAAAAATTCGTTGAGGGGTTACTGTAGTTTTTGGGGTAGGTCAAAAATTTTGTTGTGTCAAGTTTTGTGACACGGGATACCGTAGTTTTTTAAGGGCAGGTCAAAAATTTGATGAGGGATTACTGTAGTTTTTCGATAGATCAGAAAATTGTGGTTTCAGGTTGTGTGACTCGGGTTACTGTAGTTTACGAAGGTAGGTCAAAAATTTGATGAGGGGTTACTGTAGTTTTTGAGGTAGGTCAGAAATTTTGTTGTGTCAAGTTTTGTGACACGAGATAGCGTAGTTTTTAGGGGTAGGTCAAAAATTCGATGAGTGGTTACTGTAGTTTTTCGATAGATCAGAAAATTGTGGTTTCAGGTTGTGTGACACGGGTTACTGTAGTTTTTGGTGTAGGTCAAAAATTTTGTTGTGTCAAGTTGTGTGACGCGGGTTACTGTAGTTTTCGAAGGTAGGTCGAAAAATCGATGAGGGGTTACTGTAGTTTTCAGGGTAGGTCAAATTAATTCCTCGTTGTTTGTATGAAGAAATATAGAAAGAAGGAACTCATCGAAGTTGTGCATGATGTCGTCAAGTATTGTGTCATATCTGCATACACTTTCCGAGAAAACCGTAAGAAACAATAAAAAGATTGATCTATTATTCTGAAGATCAAAAACAGTAACAAAATTTATTGTCAAGCGTTTTTCTTGCTATTATTACTGACACTGTCAGAGAAAGTCTTTCTTTCAGGCTTTTCCGAAATTTTCTGGGTCTCCTCGGTTGCGGCTGGTGTAGGTCTGCAAATGTCGTCACATTTGGTGTCAGGTCTGCAGTCACTACTTTTAGAGTCTGAGCTTTTTAAGTTGAAAGCACATCTTATTCAGAATCACTGAGAAATGATACAAAACGGCGTATTTACAAAACTGTCGTGAAATCTCGTGTCGAGTCTGCATTCACCAAGTTTCATATTCAGAAATGTAGAATCGAACACAATATTCCATTATGAAATCACTTTCTCGGTACTCAAAAGCTGAGAAACTATGAAAAACGACGCTTTCACAAAACTGTCGTGAAATCTCGGGCTGATTCTGCATTCACCAACTCACTCTTCAACGACCACTTGAGCCTTCTTACTACCTCTACTTCTCGCTGGGCTGGAATCAAAAATTGTCACTAGAGCATGAGTGCCAACTTACGTGGCCATTTGAGTTGAGTCAAGCCTTTCATTACAATACGTTTCGAACATGAACAAGTATTTTTTCATTTCCATGCTAGGCTCAATAGTCACTGAGTGCTTATTGATGTACATTCGAGCTCTGAAAGTTAACTGTAGAGCATGTTTGCTATTTTGGAACGCCCATGAGGAAAATGCGTTTTATTACTTTCATCTTTCACAGGCACGTATTTGCGTTGAATGTTCCAAACTAAAGTAACCCAATTTTGATCTTAAGGGGCGTGGCCTGGTCCGATGCTCATTGGCTGACAAATTTTGTATGATGACTCATACTGTTCGGCAAATTCTACCCTTTCAAAACAAACAATCAACACTTGCAAACAATGATACAAGCTGGAACCTGTTGCAATTTCATAGCGCAGTGGTCATCAGCTATGTCTCTCATGCTAAAGGTCACGGGTTCGCTTCCCATCCGTATCCATTTTTGCCTTTTCACTTGCCTTTCAGGTCCTCTAAAAATAAATTTCATTAACCAAAAGAAGATGAGGAAGAAAAGCAAGATTGCAGCAATTAGGTATTGTGCTTCCATCCAGGCATTATCTATGACAGCTGAAATTTCGTCATTTTTAACGTATAATGTGTACTGCACACGTAACACCAGATCTGACGACACTTACTGTCACAGTAGACTCCTGTGTAGAGATGATGACATTTACAGTAGGTGATTTCATGGCCAAATTTTGTTCGTTTCGTTTGACACTGTCCATACAAACAGGGATCAGTTATGTTGCCGGGGACATCAGTACACATTTGCAGTTCTTGAAGAGACCGAAATTAGCATTGGAGCAGGTTTACCTCACCTATTTGAAGTCTCATAGTAAACTCTGCAGACGCGTTGAGCGATGATTGTTTTGTACATTCTATTATCACTCCGTTATGTTCTCGCTGTGGGGTCAAAATGTATAGAAAATTTCTATCTTGAGATATCCAGAAGGTAGACGCTCTGTAAAACCGCATTGCATGAAAGCGACGCATGGCTCACTTTTGACTCTTCCCAATAGTTTGTGGTTCGTGAATTGTTCTCGTCTCTGCAGGTCCTTTCCAAATGTTCCAGGTTATTACACCATCCCACAAATCATGAACTACGTCATCACCACAAAACAACTGGGTATTTATACCGAGTGGTGTTGATAACTTATAATTTTCCACCACGATTCTATCCTTGAGGGCTGAGATTTCGATTTTAGTGGGGTAAGTAGTTCAAGCTCACGCAGAAGTGTAAAAGGTTCTGGTTTTCTGTATTTGACGATCAGTTCAGAAGATGACGCTACGAAAAGAAGAAACTCGAGAAGAACCTCGAGAAGAAGCATGATAGAAATGAAGTGGAAAAATCAAGTTCACGTAAAGAAAATTGCAATCGCGCTCCGTTGCAACACACGCTTCTCTTTTTTCATTTCTTTTTCTTTTTCCAATTTCTTCGAGTTTCTCGGTTAATTCGAACTAACATCCCTGCTGGAACATCTAATAGGTTAGAAATATCGATTAACTAGTAGTTTTCGCAAGCAACGTCTACTATTTTATTCTTAAAGTGAAGTTTAGCAGTGGCAGAAAGACCGAGAGGGTATTGACTTGCCGAAAGAAGATTGGAAGGGAGATGTCTGACGGAAGTGCGGATCAAGGAAGCAAGCGCAATGAGCAAGAAATCGACAGCAAGACTCTGAGCATTAGTTATAAGAAGTTTGTTTTCATTGGAAGATTTGCGCGTTGGTCGACCACTGCGCGGTAGAACCGGTGAAGTAATTAAATTTTTTCAATCCACGTCACATTTCAGATACTACATAGATGTAAAAGAGAACCAGCGTGGTCGATTCATCAAGCTGACTGAGGTTTTATTATTTACCACGATTTTCTTACCCGACTGCTTCAGCTCGGCACCAACTATAGATCACGTCTCATTCTCTCAATGAAAGCATCGCTTCTAGTTCGAGATCGTCTTGATGATATTCTGACCTTCATCGAGACCCTTCCAGCCCAGCTGGATCCACCACCAGAGGTGAGTTGAATTTTTCCTAATTTTACGAAAAGGATTGTTAAATCTGTCAAATCGAGATTCTGTTCATTTTTTTAAATGTGTCTTATGGACCAAATAACTAAACTATGATTTTTCAACTTTCTATTTCAACGGCATTTTCAAGTGTTAAATTAACATTTTTTTTCAAATTTGACAAATTTTCAATCGTTAAATTAAAAATTATTTTCTTTTTTTCAACGAAGTTGTTAACGTAAATAAATACGAATAAGGAATTTCTGAATTTCAGAAGAACACAATCAAATCGGAGTTGATTGTCAGCGACGGTCGTCGTTACTATCTCGACCTGAAGGAGAACGAGCGTGGCAGATTCCTCAGAATTACTCAGCTCAACACTGGTTCTCGTGTTCTCCGTCAACAGGTATTTCTTGACTTGGAAATCGACAACGGTTAAATTATAGGATTTTGTATGAAAAAAGGAGAAATGATTCGCTTTCTGTGTTCATCGAATTTGAATTTCAACGAATAATTTAAAAATATATATAATTCAACAGGAGTTTGTAAGTCAGTTGAAATGTAAAGTTTCGAAACAGTTGCTTATTGTCATTCAAGTGTTCCTCGCACGCGCGTTGCTGCGCGGCACTTAAGAGTGCTCAGGCGTGAGCGGAATAATTTTTCTCCTCTTTTTCGATTCATTTTTAAAGAGAATAAAGTTGTTTTTGTGCGCAGCTTACTCCTAACATGGGAAGTATATGAAAGCCCGGAGAATCTATGAGGTCTGAGTAGTCTCATAGGTCTTCAAATATGATGAAGACAATGGAACTGCTCTCAGAAGTTGCTTCACCGACCTAGTTTAGGAGTTATGACCAAAAATAGAATTCACACGCAATTTTCAAAAAAGTGGGATCTGTAATGTTGAAAAATTCTGTCGTGAAAAGGAGCGAATGAGTGAACATGGAGTTGACGCAAAAATTTGTGTCTTCCGTGGTAGTGTGGTCATAGCTCACGCCTTTCATTTTTCACGGCAAAGTTCGGTTCTCACTTGATACACGTTTTTGCCCGAGAAATACTACAACGATTCATCACTTGCGATCAAGGCTCATACTATGAACTCTTGTGTAACTCTTTCCAATTTTGGACCCAAAAATTTTTGTCACAGAATCGACTGAAAACGTAGGAATTGATAGAGAACATCATTCTGAATCGTTTGGAATAGGTCTCGCCTCTGGAAATCTGCTCGGAGTCGAGTTACAGAAGGTGAAGGTTGGACGATTTTTAACGTCTACTTCAGATGCATGTAACTTCGGAATCGAGCCTCAGAATCCAGACAGACTAAGTTTTCCGTGCATCTCGAACCTCTAAAATTTAATAAAATTCAAAATCTCAACAGTTTTTCCTACCCAACATCACAGATCCCACTTTTTTGAAGAAATAAAATTATATTCTCTTTAAAGATGAATCGAAAAACAGGAGAAAAATTATTCCGCTCACGCCTGAGCACTCTTAAGTGCCGCGCAGCAACGCGCGGTCGAGGAATACTTGAATGACATGTAATAAATGTAAGCCGGCCAAATATTAGACAAAATCGTCGCGTCTCAGAAAAGCGAATGATGGAAGTAATAATCCGCCATGTTCCAGATAGCGATCGCAATCGAAGGCATTGTCGACGTTCGTGAAGCTCTGAACGAATTGGTCGAGAAATACAGTGAAGGATTTCTGGACGATGTGCAAGAATCCGCCAAAGGACATTCTTTGACCGTTGAAAACAAGAGCTTCTACCTGGACCTTGGAGAAAACACACGTGGGAAATTCCTGCGCATCACTGAGGTAATTTTTGTTTGAAAATCATCAGAAATGTCGAAAAATCTTTATTTTTAATTTAAATGTCAAACAAGCAGGGAATCCTTGCTACGCTCAGAGCCCTTTTTTCCTTTTTTTCATCACAAAATCACAAATTCCGACATTTTAAATGGAAAAAGAAGTGGTTTTTAGAGGCAAGGGGTCTTTGCCATATCTCTCTCTCTCAATGTTTTCTTCCTCTCTATCTTTCTCTCTCTCTTCCTCTCTGTCTTCTCTCTCTCACCCTCTCTCTTTCGCTCTCTCTCTCTCCCTCTTAATCTCTCTCACTCTCCATCCAAACACGGCGAAGACTAATGCAAGTTTGGCTAGAACTAATGCAACAACCTGCGAGGGCCCTCAGTGCTCACGCGTGAAGCGCTCTCAAAAAACGTGCAGCGGTGACCGAGTGGTAAACTCGTCCGATCCTTATTCGCCCATCGCGAGTTCGAATCCGGTCAACTACCCAGCCATTTTTGCACAACCCCTCCCATTCTCCCCCCCCCCCCCCCCAAACAAATCCAAAAAGCTTCACCCAAAAATTTGCCTCACGAAAAAGGGGGTGGAGCAAAGTGGGCGGAGGATTTGTCAATTAATAATATGATATGACAAGCACGCTTGGCCTCGCTACGCTCGGGGCCTTTTTTCCCACACACACTCTCTCTCTCCAATCCGAATACGACCATTTCTAATGCTAGTATTGCTAGAACCAATGCAATAACACACTTCGACCCCCGCAGGCATGACTACTCACGCGAACTGTCGCCACGAAATTTCGTGCAGCGGTGGTCGGTTGGTTAAAGCAGACATCTTTCACGCTATCGTCGCGGGTTCAAATCTTCCCAATGGTCACTTTGGCACAACCCCTCCGACTCCCCCCCCCCCAATCAAATCCAAAAAGCTTCACCCAAAAATTTGCCTCACGAAAAAAGGGGCGGGGCAAAGTGGGCGGAGGATTTGTCAATTAATAATATGATTAAAGTAGTTTTGTGTGAAAATTGTTTTGAAAAAGGTTCTTTCCATCTGATGGTAAGAGTCGAATTTTTCAATACTACGGTACTTTTTCCAGTAAAATGTTACACTTCCTGATTGAGACATGTTCAGATTCAAATTTCACCTTTTATGCTCTGAACTAAAACGGGTTTTTTTAATTTGACATTTTTTTGTGAAAAAATTTTTAAAATATAAAAATTGACTTTCTTAAAATTTAGAAAACATTCAGTCTACTTTTTGTACCATTTTTGTCATTTCAACAAGTTGGAGTCATGGAAAGAACTATCACTTAAAACTTGTTTATGACTATTTTATTAGTGAGATAGAATTTTAAATAAGGCACTCATCGTTAATTTCGCAAACGTGGGAGTGTGAATATACAATCAAACTTTTTCTCTGAGTTTTTTGGTTTCGTAGAAGTAGAACACTATGCTAACAGCGTTTTGCGGAATTTTGAAGCTTTTTTCCGCATCCGCTTCCGCTTAGCGCATATTTTTAACGCGTCCACCTTTCGATTTTCCCACTTCCGCCAAAATCAAATAGCTTGACGTCGTCAGCAAAAAGGAAAATTTTTACTTTGTTATCGTTAATGTAATCAGCAATGTCCTGGAAGAACTTGGAAATAAGTAGGTTAACATTTTTGATGATTACTGTAGTTATCCATTGCTTATCTAGATGATCGGTAGGTCAAAAGTTTTTTATGAGAACTGAATTTACAGTAACGGAATATGAATCGGTAGGTCAGAAAAGTTTTAATTACTGTAAATACAACGTTGGGTTGGAGTAGTCGTAAAATGTTTTACCTTGGCATTCCGGAAGTAGTACTGCCATAGTGGCCTGATGGTGGATTGCCCTCCGACATCCCAAACTGTCATTTGGACATTACCGACTTCGACTGTTTCGACGTTGAAGTCTGGAAAAAAGTTGGTCGGAAGTTTTGATGATTACTGTAACAGAATAGTTACTGTAGTTATCCAACGCTTATCTGAATGATCGGTGGTCAAAATTTGGTATGACTTCTGAAGTTACAGTAACAGAATACACGTCAGAAAATCGGTAGGTCGAAAGTTAGATAAGGTTCAAAGCTGAATTACTGTAAGTACAACCCCGCTGAAGAATTGATGGGTCAAAAGGTTCCCTGAAATGACATAACACTTACAGTAATCCTACTGTACAGCTCACCGGTAGTATTCTCATGGTAGTTACAGTCAATCTTACACAAATCTTTTACTCTGTTTTCGTCAATGTAATCAGCAATGTCGTTAATGAAAAGAAGGTTATACGATTTTGAATTTTCAGTTGAAGGCGTCGTCTGGCTTCCGCACCACGATCACTCTGCCCGCGATAGCCCTGGAAAAATTCCGCGACCAACTCGACTCGGTCATTGCCGAAGTGAAGAATGGCGAAGGAGAACAGTAAATGGTCACAGCGTTTGAATGTCAAGTAACTTTTCCTTAACCATATAGAACTCCATAATTTTGGTCCTGCGCGTGAGCGCAGTGAGTACTGTGTGCATTTTCTGACAGAAGTCTGCAGATTTTGAAAAAAACTAAAATTGTCAAAGCGTGGAGAAATTGAATTTTTTCGTATAATTCATGACATTAAAAAAATAACCCAAAAACTAACCAATACCAAGTGTTGAACTCTCAGCAACGCAGAGGAAAAAAAAATTCAAAGCTCGCAAAGCTCTCACGCGTAACGGTATAAAATGATGGACGATTTAAAGCCTATTTATCAACCCTTTTCTTCATTTTTAAACATGATCTCAAGGTAACTTTTGTAGTTCCCATTGTGTTATAATGTACAACTATCTAGTTTGGTAGCATAATAATCAACTCGATTCGTCCTTGCAGCGTGAGTTTTGAAAAAACGTGAAAACGTGGATTTAAAGACACGTTCTCTATAGGACGGATCGACCTTTTGATAGGAGAACATTGGCGTATTGAAAATATTTTTATCGTTCCCCTGTCCCGTTTTCCTCTGTCCTGTCTGTTTCGTAATAATAAAAGTTTCGTTTTAATATCATGATTTATTAGAAAAAAGAAATGTGCAAAATTGATACACGAAAAAACAGAGACAAAATTGGTAACAAATTATTTTCTTTCTCCACCGAAGTCATCACTCGTTTCGAATCTGCTTCTGGAGCCAGAGGAACGATTCCATGATGCCTTCACCTCGAACTGCGCTCGTTGAATGGCAGAACCACTGAAAATGCAAAAGTGTATTTCTGAGACGGATTGAACCCCCGTAGTGGTGGGTGCAAAACAAGCGCTCTGCCACTGCGTTATGCGAGCAAGGGGCCCGGTAGAATTAGCCACTGAGCGCGCTTGGACCAGTGAAAATGCAAAAATGGGTTTTTGCCTGGAATCGAACCTCTGTCGTCGTGGGCGCAAAACAAAAGCTCTACCACTGAGCTATTCCTGCAAGTGCCCCGTAGCTCACCTTTCGATCCATAATACTGTGCAGTTTAAGCTTTTCTGCTATGTACCCTTCTCCCTTTGCCATGGACAGATCTGACTTGTTGGCCAGCACTAGTAAATGTGCTCCAGCAAGTTCTGGGTCGCCCAAAAGTAGATCAAGTTCTTGTCTAGCTTCGTCCATTCGTTCTACGTCTGTGCTGTCGACCACGAAAATTATCGCCTGGGAACGTTGGGTTGGAGTAGTCGTAAAATGGTTTACCTTGGCATTCCGGAAGTAGTACTTCCATAGTGGCCTGATGGTGGATTGCCCTCCGACATCCCAAACTGTCATTTGGACATTACCGACTTCGACTGTTTCGACGTTGAAGCCTGGAAAAAAGTTGGTCGGAAGTTTTGATGATTGCTGTAACAGAATAGTTATCCAATACTTATCTAAATGATCGGTAGGTCAAAAAGTTTTATGATAACTGAAGTTACAATAATGGATTACACGTCAGCAAATCGGTAGGTCAGAAAAATTTTAAGTACTGTAAGTACAACCCCGCTGAAGAATTGGTAGGTCAAAATGTTCTCTGCAATGACATAACACTTACAGTAATCCTACAGTACAGATCACCAGTAGTATCCTTATGGTACTTACAGTAATTGTGCACTGTACTCGTGATACCTACAGTAATACTACTTTACCCACCTGTAGCATCCTTATGGTACCGACAGTAATCATACACTATTCTCATAACATTTACAGTAATAGTACAGTACAACCCACATGTAGTATTCATATGGTACTTACAGTAATCGTAAACTATTCTCATGATACGTACAGTAATCCTAGAGTGAAACTCACCAATAGTAGGAATCGTGTTGACAATTTCACCAAGCTTCAGTTTGTACAGGATCGTAGATTTACCAGCAGCGTCTAGCCCGAGCATAACCGCACGAACTTCAATGTCAGGCCAAATCCATTTGACGAATCGAGAACCGAAGAGTCCCATAGTAGAAAATGGTAGAAATGAATGAAGACCATCACGTTGGTGCTAGAATCATTTCGAACACGTTGGAGGCTCTTATGAAATCGAGGTGAGGTAAACAAGGTGCTTTGTTCAACGTGTACTAGGAGCTATCTGCTAAGATGAGTCAATACTTTTTGGTGTAGTGGCTAAGACACTAGAATCCCACTAGAATGGTCCGGGTTCGATTCCTTGAAGCGATATAAACTTTTGCTTTTTCTTCTCTAGAGCGTTATTTAGAGTCGTCTTTTTTGGTCTAGCGGATAAGACATTAGAGTCTCACTAGAAGGGTCCGGGTTCGATTCCTTGAATAAAAACTGTTTTTTTCTTTCAGGCGTTTTGAAACAAGTTTTTTGTGTCGTTCCACCAAAATGTCACAAGTTCGGTTCCTCTAGGGGATGTTGGATTTTTGCTTTTTCTTCTTTAGCGCTGTCTAGAGATTAGATCATTATGCGAAAATTCCATTACGGAGTGGTCCGGCCAGCATATCCCGGGTTCAACTCCCCGTGCCGTCATCGATTTTTGCCTTTTCCGCGTTTTTACGAGAAACCGGATTATGTCACTTCACATAAAATTTCACATTCAGAGTCCAGATAATTGGATTGTTTTCGTCTTTTTGAGGGCGGACCTCGCGTTCGTGGCTCAGTTTTCATTTATTTTAGCTTGAAGAGAGAGAGAGAGAGAGAGAGAGAGAGAGAGAGAGAGAGAGAGAGAGAGAGAGAGAGAGAGAGAGAGAGAGAGAGAGAGAGAGAGAGAGAGAGAGAGAGAGAGAGATGGAGAGAGAGAATGAGAGAGAGAGAGAGAGAGAGAGAGAGAGAGATGGAGAGAGAGAATGAGAGAGAGAGAGAGAGAGAGAGAGAGAGAGAGAGAGAGAGAGATGGAGAGAGAGAGAGAGAGAGAGAGAGAGAGAGAGAGAGAGAGAATGATAGAATGAGAGAATGAGAGAGAGAGAGAGAGAGAGAGAGAGAGAGAGAGAGAGAGAGAGAGAGAGAGATGGAGAGAGAGAGATGGAGAGAGAGAGCGTCCCGTTTTTCCTTATGTAAACACACGTTTATTTGTGTTCCTTTGTTTGGAGCTTCATAAACACAGTTCAAACTGTTTTCTACGACCCTCAATCAAATTATCCCTGACGCCTAAGAAACCCTAAAATCATTTTTTCTTCCAAAGTTCATAAATCATGAACAACAACTCTCATACCTTCTCTCCTTTTGCGCCCAAGGATTCCCAACTGATTCCTACCGCCTAAGCCTACTAACGTGCACTAAGCGTATCTTGACTAATTTACCTTCCGCGTAAATAGAAATAGCTCCTGGAACACGCAATAGTGATTCCTTAGGTCTCATACCTTAACAATACCTAAAGAACCCTAATGCCCGAGTCCCTAATTTTTCAGTGAGACATTCCTACTAGCCCCAAGTCTTTCTCCTTAAGAAAGCTTAAAAAACCCTGACACCATTTTCCCTTCAACCATCCATAGATCGTAAACAACAAGTCTTCATTTTTACCAAGCAAAGTGATCCTAACCTAGAAAGGAGGGAGCCTAAGTTTCACGGCCTACAAAACCTCAGAGCCTCGATCAATTCATCCCTAACGCCATTTTCTCGTCGACACGCCCTTTTCCTTTTACGCCTCACACCGAGCTAAAATTGATCGTTATCGATTGGACGCGTCGCACAACTATCCTGACCGGAGCAGCTTTTTAAAAGGTTCTTCTATGGTTCCCACGCCTATTATTCTGTGCTCGTGGCTATTGCTGGTCGTCATGAAGCTTATGAACTTTATTTTCAATGAATAAAGTTATTATTATCAACGGCTAAGCCTCCTAACTAGTCTAAGGTCTCAGACTCTAAGGAACCCTGACACCATGTTCTCTTCAACCATCCATAGATCGTAAACAACAAAACTTTTCTTCTTTCTTCCCTCTTCATCTCTACCACACGTGGCCCAGCGCCCATAGCACGAATGTGACGAGATGTTTTCGCTTACTTTTTTGTCCCTACGCTCACCACCCTGCGTCTCCACACTTCTCTCGTCTCTAACTTCCCCGGCCGAAGTGTTCCTCAACATTTGATCTATCGCCTAGTTCGACTGTTTTTTGACCCATTTTTTTGCCTTTCTCGAACTTGAATGAATGAAACAATTTTTCACTGATTTTCAAGTTGTTTCGAGATACTTTCCACTGTTTTCGTCCCATTTTGCCATTGTTATCTGAAAAAAATAGAAAGTCTGAATATGTGATTTTGTAACGAAAAAAGGGGTTTTGAGCGTAGCGAAGACTACCTGCTTGTACTTATATACCCAAAGTCTCTGTTATCCGATTTGTCAAACTAGCGAAAAAACAAAAAACTCTACCGCGAGCGGGACTCGAACCCCTGCGCGTAAATAACTTAAAACTGAGGTATTTAAGCCAAATTGATGATACTTTTATACCCAGAGTCTTTGTTATCTCATTTGTCAAACTAGAGAAAAAACAAAAAACTCTACCGCAAGCGGGACTCGAACCCCTGCGCGTAAAAACTTGAAACTGAGGTATTTAAGCCAAATTAATGGTACTTTTTTACCCAAAGTCTTTGTTATCTAATTTGTCCAACTAGAGGAAAAAACTCTACCGCGAGCGGGACTCGAACCCCTGCGCGTAAAAACTTAAAACTGAGCTATTTAAGCCAAATTAATGGTACTTTTTTACCCAAAATCTTTGTTATCTGATTTGTCAAACTAGCGAAAAAACAAAAAACTCTACCGCGAGCGGGACTCGAACCCCTGCGCGTAAAAACTTGAAACTGAGGTATTTAAGCCAAATTAATGGTACTTTTTTACCCAAAGTCTTTGTTATCTGATTTGTCAAACTAGAGAAAAAACGAAAAAACTCTACCGCGAGCGGGACTCGAACCCCTGCGCGTAAAAGAACTTAAAACTGAGTTATTTAAGTAAAATTAATGATACTTTTATACCCAAAATCTTTGTTATCTGATTTGTCAAACTAGAGAAAAAACAAAAAAACTCGACCGCGAGCGGGACTCGAACCCCTGCGCGTAAATAACTTAAAACTGAGGTATTTAAGCCAAATTGATGATACTTTTTTACCCAAAATCTTTGTTATCTGATTTGTCAAACTAGCGAAAAAGCAAAAAAACTCTACCGCGAGCGGGACTCGAACCCCTGCGCGTAAAAGAACTTAAAACTGAGGTATTTAAGCCAAATTAATGGTACTTTTACACCCAAAGTCTTTGTTATCTGATTTGTCAAACTAGAGAAAAAACAAAAAAACTCTACCGCGAGCGGGACTCGAACCCCTGCGCGTAAAAACTTAAAACTGAGGTATTTAAGCCAAATTAATGGTACTTTTTACCCAAAGTCTTTGTTATCTGATTTGTCAAACTAGAGAAAAAACAAAAAAACTCTACCGCGAGCGGGACTCGAACCCCTGCGCGTAAAAACTTAAAACTGAGGTATTTAGGCCAAATTAATGGTACTTTTTTACCCAGCGTCTTTGTTATCTGATTTGTCAAACTAGCGAAAAAACAAAAAACTCTACCGCGAGCGGGACTCGGACCCCTGCGCGCAAAAATTCAAACATCTTACCCATATGACCATGGTGGTTTTTGAACAATTTCGTTGTTTTCACCTAATTTAGCCGGGTTCTCAAAACAACACCCCTTCCCACGCAGTGTTATTGGTGATTACTCACCCCTGATGGGGTTTTTTTCTCATTCTCCTTTTCTGAATCCAGGAATGATGACTAAAAACACTGATAGCGATGTGTGATTAGATAAAGTTTCCGTTTTTTTGGGGTTAAAATTGAGAAAATTGTTAACCGTTCCGTTATGGTTCTCTCTGAAAAAAAAAAGTTTTTTGAAAAAATCCAGCAATAAGAAAGATAGATTATATAACACAACAAAGCTAGAAATAAACCAGAGAGATTAATCTTTCTCTCTCTCTCTCTCTCTTTCTCTCTCACTCTTTCCTCCTATCTCAAACTCTCTCTCTCTCAGTCTTTCTCTCTCTTCC
>OZ022253.1:1320196-1370196 GCA_963978915.1 Caenorhabditis parvicauda
AAAAGCATGAAACACCTGTCTTTCATGATCGTTCTATAGCAGTATTCTCTATCTATTCTAATGAAAAAGGGCTATTTCGTCACACTGTCTTTCCGCGGCCTTTTCAGCCCATAGGACTCGGATCAAAACGGTGTAAACGCCATCGGAAAGGTACTGTTGAAGCGGAGATGCGCATCAACTTTTTAATTCGATCAGACCGCGCGCTGCTGCACGGCACGGCATTTCTTAGATTTGAAGTTCAAACGTGTCCTCAACGTGATCCATTTATCGTCTAGCATTTTAATTTAAAAAATATAGCTTTTAAGAAGTTGTCTGAAAGTTCACGTTTTTATTAAAAGGCTTAGTACCCTCATTTCTCTTTCTTTCTATCGTGGTAGATGTGCACATTAGAAATGGAAATGCCTTACGAAAGGTAGGTGGAGCATAGTGGGCGGGACTTGTTGTTCTCTTATTTTTCCTCGCTACGCTCGGGACGCTCTATTTTTCTTGCAAACGTCCTGAGACGTTTGGTCTCACTTCTCTTTTTGAGTAACTATATAAGAAAACCTGTGGTTGAGCCGTCAACCTTCTATAAATCCTCCGGTGATCACCACAATACAGCGAAAAAGTAATTTTTGCGTCGCGAAGAAGAATTGAAACGGTTGAAGCTTTTGTAGGCGTAAGTGGACTGGACACGTGGAAACAAACCCTTCATTTCTATCTATTTTACTGTGGTAGATTCGTTTATTTGAAATGAAAATGGCTCATGAAAAGCGGGCGTTCCCCGTGTTCTCTTAGTAACAAGCACTCTCCAGGGGCGCTCCGCGCCCCACCTACTACTTTTTTCCGCCAGCTTTGATACTCGAAACAAAGAACAAACGAACGTCATTCAGTAAAAACGTGAACTCACAGACAACTTGGAACTTCTTAAAAGCTCTATTTAAAAAAATTAAAATGCTAGGCGTTAAATGGATCACGCTGAGGACACGTTTGAATTTCAAAACTAAGGAAATCCGTGCCGCGCAGCAGCGCGCGGTCTGATCGAATTAAAAAGTTGATGCGCATCTCCGCTTCAACAGAACCTATCTGATGGCGTTTTCACCGTTCTGATCCGACTCCTATGAGCTGAGAACAGGCCGCGGAAAGACAGTGTGACCAAATAGCCTTTTTTCATTAGAATAGACAAGCAGGTAGTCCTCGCTACTCTCAGAGCCCCTCTCTCCCTTTTTCATTACAAAATCTCATATTCATACTTTTTAATTGAAAAAAGTAGTTTTTAGAAGCAAGATCTTTACTATTTCTCTCTCTCACTCTCCTTTTCTCTTTTCCTTCTTCTCTCTCTTGATATCTATCTATCTCTCTCCCTCTATCCCTTCCTCCTCGCTGCTCGCTTTCACACTCCCTGTACAATCCAAACACGACGAACACTAATGCAAGTGTGGCTAGAACTAATGCAACAACCTGCGAGGGTCCCCAGTGGTCACGCGAATAGCACAAATCAGAAACGTGCAGCGATGGCCGAGTGGTTAGAGCGTTTGTTTTGTAGTCGCTTAACGCGCGTTCAAATCCCGTCAACTACCCCGCCATTTTTAGCACAACCCTTCCTCTTCCCTCCTCCTCCCCTCCCCGTAAATCGACACACAAATGGATCACCCAAAAATTTGCCTCACGAAAAAGGGGGCGTTCCCCTAGTTCTACTAGTAACTTGTTATTTCCAGAAGATGTTTCTCTATCAACCACTTCTTAATCCTTATATCCAAGATTTCGCGCAGTGCGCGGATTTGTTCATCCTATTCTGAGAAATTTTCACTCCTACTCGATAATTATTTTTGGGAGTTATTTTTGCAATGACTCTACTAGATATAGCCTGTCATTTTCACACTGTGCTATCATGAATTAGGATACAAAACGATGATTTTCCACTTTTTGAGTACAGTTTTTTATATACAAATGATAAATTTCCTCATTGTTTTTAGGTCTAAGGGTTTGTTTCGAAAAACTTTTCATTTCTGTTGATTTTAGACTGTGGAAGAGAAGGAAGATTCATGTCTATTCTAATGAAAAAAGGCTATTTGGTCACACTGTCTTTCCGCGGCCTGTTCTCAGCTCATAGGAGTCGGATCAGAACGGTGAAAACGCCATCAGATAGGTTCTGTTGAAGCGGAGATGCGCATCAACTTTTTAATTTGGTCAGACCGCGCGCTGCTGCGCGGCACGGATTTCCTTAGTTTTGAAATTCAAACGTGTCCTCAACGTGATCCATTTATCGCCCAGCATTTTAATTTTCAAAAATGGAGCTATCTAGAAGTTCCAAGTTGTCTGTGAGTTCACGTTTTTACTGAATGACGTTCGTTTGTTCTTTGTTTCGAGTATCAAAACTGGCGGGAAAACTTAGTAGGTGGGGCGCGAAGCGCCCCTGAAGAGTGCTTGTTTTGTGAGAAAGCATTCATCAATTTCTTTTTTGACCGATTCCGACTTGGCCGAGCCTCATATCACTAACATTTTCATTTCTAAGCGAACAAAATTTCTCAACCGTTTTGTTTTGTGTCATTTACAACTTGAAAACTAGTCGATTCATTTTCCCCTTTCAAAAAACTTTGCTATCACACGTCTGATCTATAAAACTCGTGTTTTCCCACCATGAATTGATCTAAACATTGTTTTTCGCAGACCCTCTTTCTTTTGTTTCTGTTAGTCATCAAAAGTATTTCCAACTGGTGGGCCTGACATAGACACTTCGAACGATTTTGGATTTTCATTTTTTTGAAAACTCCTCCAGAATAATTTACGATTTTCAAAAATCGCTAATTTATTTGATATTTCTTACTTGCTAATTGCTTTTTCTCGAATTGTTACCGAAAATGCTCATCACTGGTTTCTTCAGAAATTTCAGTCGATAAGTCGGTAATTGATCGATAATCCTCGTTTTCCTCCTACTTCTTCATTGCAAGCTCCATAGATGAATGATACAAGGCGCGATGACGTGGATTTCAATCGATAAATCGATAATTGAACGTTATTCATTGTCTACTACTCGTTTCTTCACAAGTGCCAATCGATAAATCGATAATCCTCATTTTTCCTTCTACTTCTTCATTGCAAGCTCCATAGATGAATCATACAAGGCGCGATGACGTGGCATTCAATCGATAAATCGATAATTGAACGTTATTCATTGTCTATTACTCGTTTCTTCACAAGTGCCAATCGATAAATCGATAATCCTCGTTTTCCTTCTACTTCTTCATTGCAAGTTCCATATATGAATAAGACAAGGCTCGATGACGTGGCATTCAATCGATAAATCGATAATTGAACGTTATTCATTGTCTATTACTCGTTTCTTCACGAATTCCAATCGATAATTCGATAATTGATCGATATTCCTCACTTTTCCTTCTACTTCCCCATTGCAAAGCTCCATATATGAATAAGACAAGGCTCGATGACGTGGCATTCAATCGATAAATCGATAATTGAACGTTATTCATTGTCTATTACTCGTTTCTTCACGAATTCCAATCGATAATCGGTCGATATTCCTCGTTTTTCCTTCTACCCCTCCATTGCGAGCTCTATAGATGAATCATACAAGGCTCGATGACGTGGCATTCAATCGATAAATCGATAATTGAACGTTATTCATTGTCTATTACTCGTTTCTTCACGAATTCCAATCGATAATTCGATAATCGGTCGATATTCCTTGTTTTCCTTCTACTTCTTCATTGCAAGCTCCATAGATAAATGATACAAAGCTTGATGACGTGGCATTCAATCGATAAATCGATAATTGAACGTTATTCATTGTCCATTACTCGTTTCTTCACAAACTCCAATCGGTAAATCGATCGTTATTCATTGTCTGTTACTCGTTTCTTCATGAATTCCAATCGATAAATCGATAATCGATCGATATTCCTCACTTTTCCTTCTACTTCCCCATTGCAAAGCTCCATAGATGAATCATACAAGGCTCGATGACGTGGCTGTGTTCACATTTTTCCCCTTATCCCAACATCCTCTTCCCGCCCGTCTCCAATTAGCATTAGCTGCTCTGCTAGTCAGATTTCCAAAAGTAGCTCATTTTGCAGGTTGTGTTTCTCTCACGTCGCTAGCAATTGCCAAACGACCGTGGTTGTACGAGGAGGAATGCCAAGGTTGGTCTAGAATGTTTAATTTTCGGTGGCCTAGAAAATCTGGAAACGTTTCACGCGGTGCAATGCGGACCAGGCGCGGCGGTTGACGCGCGAAATGAAAAATAAGGCTAAGGATCGGGCAAAGAGTAGGGAGCAGGAAAGGATAACAAAATCGGAGTGAGCAAAATTATGCGAAATATTATTACGCGAAAATGCGGACGCACTAAATTGATAAAAATGTTAATGCGGACTGGGCGCTAAATTTGACGCGCAAACTAGGTAGAGAACGAAATTGCGTTCCAGGGATGATAGTTGACGCGGAATATACGGTGAGAACGGGACTGCGGACCAGGCACCAGATCTGACGCGCAAAATTTAAATAAATGAATTTTCAGGTAAGAAGAGGGCAGCAGTAGAGACAGACGAACAACCTTACGCGATGATGAACGCATCGACCAAATTCAGCGACAACTATGATGTAAAAGAAGAACTGGGGAAGTGAGTTTTTTCTTTGATGTCTGTGTTCCAGGATGATACTTCTCGCGGAATAACGGTGAGAAGGGACTGCGGACCAGGCAACCAGATCTTTGCGTCGAACAACCTCAACGCGCAAAATTTAAATAAATGAATTTTCAGGTAAGAAGAGGGCAGCAGTAGAGACAGACGAACAACCTTACGCGATGATGAACGATGAATTCGATCGACTCAGCGACAACTATGATGTAAAAGAAGAACTGGGGAAGTGAGTTTTTTCTTTGATGTCTGTGTCTCCTTGAGGATGATACTCTCTCGTCAGAAAACTTGAGAGAGAGAGAGAGAGAGAGAGAGAGAGAGAGAGATCCGCAACGTGGCCGTTTTGCGTCGAATTTCAAGGGCTCGTAAATATTCCTAGTATTCATCTCAAATTCATGTAAGAAGTTGCAAACTGCCGCAATTCATTTGGCGTTTTTAGTTTCTTTGAAATGATACCCTTCTCTATGTTTCAATAGTTCCAATCGCCTCAGTAGCATCCTGTGTGACTCACTTCCAGACACGGAATAATAATTCACGCGCATCGGCCTTTGACACTAGATGAGCAGATTGTTTTCCATACGCTCGATTTTCATTTAAATTCTGGCCGTTGTGTTGGCCTTTTCTCATTTCCGAGAGAATGAGAAGAGAATACGCCGTTCTATACGTTTGCGCGTGTACATGATTAGAGTGTTGTGAGCTCTTGATAATATCAGCGTTGGAGCACACACACACACTCGTTGTCATGGGTGCCGTGCCTTTAATCCGCCACAAAGAATCACATTCGTGGGTGACTTGAACGAAACGGGATTGAAAGAAAGTGTAAAACGAAAATTCAGAGGGGCCTTCTCCGTGGTTCGTCGCTGTGTTCACAAAACATCACAACAAGAGTTTGCGGCAAAAATAATCAACACGAAAAAATTGTCAGCGAGAGATTTTCAAAAATTGGAGAGGGAAGCAAGAATATGTAGGAAGCTTCAACACCCGAATATAGGTGAGTTGGAAAGAATATAAATTCGGAAAAAAGTTGCGAGAAAGAAAGAGAAAATAAAAAGAAATTTATTGAGCTACAGTAATTTTTTGATCTACAAGATATCGATTGAATGTTTTCTTTCTTCTTTTTAAGGTTTCGAATAGTTTTTTTTGTTATTTCGCAGCGATGTTCAGTGTTCTTTGTTAAGAAACTTCTGAAGTGAATACTCACATCTGACTCTCCATTTAGTAGTAGTGATTTTCAAGAAAAAATCAGTAATCTTTCACAAAATCCAATTTCATTTTCAGTTCGACTTCACGACAGCATTCAAGAAGAATCTTTTCACTATTTGGTTTTTGATTTGTGAGTTTTCTCCCCAATACCCAAGGAGAAATCGTTTTTTCAGAGTTACCGGAGGCGAGCTGTTCGAAGATATTGTAGCCAGAGAGTTCTACAGTGAAGCCGACGCGAGTCATTGTATCCAACAGATTCTAGAGTCTATAGCCTACTGCCATGCGAATAGTATTGTACATAGAGATTTGAAGGTTTTTTTTCAGTTTTTCCAAAAAATATAGGAAAAATTCAGCCCGAGAACCTTCTTTTGGCCTCGAAAGCCAAAGGAGCTGCTGTTAAACTTGCCGACTTTGGACTTGCAATTGAAGTTAGCCAGGAAGCTGAAGCATGGTTTGGATTCGCCGGAACCCCAGGATATCTCTCACCTGAAGTTCTGAAGAAGGACCCATACGGCAAACCAGTCGACATCTGGGCTTGTGGTATGTTTTATGAATTTGTAGTCAAAAGTAGAATTACAACGAAAAATCGAGAAGTCCCGTCGTTTTCAGTATTTTTTGGAAATCCCAAATGCATACGGTCGTTTTTTTCAAAAATTACTGTTGTTTTTCGAGAACTGATAGCAAGGACGATTGTTTTTTTTCAGAAGTCTTGAGAGAGTTCCAGAAAATACGAAACTTGTTGTTTTTTTTTTCTCGAAATTCCGATTTTCAGTACAAATTTGTCATTAGAGATCACAAAAAAATTCTTGAAAGTTGTCGAAAACTACCAGTTTTTGTCCATTAGGTGTGCTGTCGGTTTCCCACTCGGAAAATTGAAACTTTATAAGACTTGCTAACCTCCAAAAAGATCCATGTAACCTTGTAGTAAGATCCTTATAACTTACATTAAAATACTTGATTCAAAATAAGAATTTGTAACATCAGCATAAGACCTTATGAGTTCACATTAATCTCACATCAACTAAAACTCAAAAAAGAGGGATTTTTCAGATTAAACTATAAGACCTGGTAAAAGTGGCATAAGATCATTTTTTCATATAAGACTTAAACTTCCAACTAAACTCACTATGCCGATGTTTAACAGGTCTTGTAATGAACATGTCAAGTCTTATAACAAGGTTAACAGGTCCAAATATGATCTTTGAAATTTTTATCAGATTATACACATGTTACTATAGTAATTCGCGATATCCCTATTTCTGAACAACAATTCTAGGTGTCATTCTCTACATTCTTCTCGTCGGTTACCCACCATTCTGGGACGAAGACCAACACCGTCTGTACGCTCAAATCAAGGCTGGAGCTTATGACGTGAGATTTTTGTATTAAAAAAATACGAACGATATCAGTTTTCCAAATGTCTCGTCAAGAAAGAGTCATATCTTTTTGACCGTCAGTGTTCTTGTTTAGCAGAAAGAAAGTCAAATTGCGTTTTGCAGAGGTAGTGGCAAAGTGTTGTTTTATCCTCTTGATATTTCCCAATATGGATTTATTGAGAATTGATAGAGTTCGTATATTTTTGATCGGTGCTTTTTTCAACTTTCGGAAAACCATATTTTTGTCATTCCCTAGTTGAGATTTTCAGAAAATTCATATGGTTCATTCAATTCGATCAGAATTCATTCTGAATGAATCGAAATGTCACTTTTTACAGTACCCAAGTCCGGAATGGGATACCGTAACACCAGAAGCCAAGGCGCTCATCGACAGCATGTTAACAGTCAACCCAAAGAAGCGAGTCACCGCCGACCAAGCGTTGAAGGTTCCATGGATTTGCGTAAGCTACAGTAACCCATGATCTACTACAGTAACCTAAATTCCAGAATCGTGAACGTGTCGCGTCAGCTATCCACAGACAAGATACAGTGGATTGCCTCAAGAAATTCAATGCTCGTAGGAAGCTGAAGGTGACTTTTATACAGAGATTCTACAAAGTTTATCAATTTTTTTTCATCACCAATCAGAATCTTCTTCTTTTTCTACTCAATTGAATGAAAGTGAATTAGATTTGGCAAAAAGTTAAGTTTTATGACTTCTCAAAATTGGAATTCAAAAAACTCAAAATCGAGATTTTTGAAGAAATTATTCGATTTTTTTTCTCGACGGTTGAAAAATATGCAAAACTCCTTTTCTATCACTATGTCAACATAAAATTATCAAAAATTTCAACAGAGAGTCACCAAAAATACTTTTTTTTAAGAACAAAAAGCATAAAATTGTGCTGATTTCACTTTTTCCTAATCTAATTCATTTCCAATTGGCTGAGTAGTCTTTCTCAAAATTCATCTTCATGCATGCTATGCATAAAACATCTTCTACACTTGTTGTCGTCGAATTTATTGGCTGGTGGATGATTTTTAAATGACGAAAGTTTTGATTTTCAAGACGAAACTTTACAAAAAAATGTTTTTGATGGCTTTTTTGAAGTTGGAATGATCATTTTTGATCAGTAAAAATATAATTTTGCTGAATTTTCAAAAATATATATTTAAAGTGGTTATTTTGAAGTCGAAATTCGCATTTTCGATCAGTAAAAATGTAATTTGTCATGTTTGGAAGTTGAAAAAATCTATAATAATTATTTAAACTGATTTTTTCAAGTTTCTAAAAAATCAAATTTTTCGATTTTCGTGATGAAAAATCATTTCCCAGCCAAAGTGTACTGTTCTGCATCACCACTTTGAGTGATTGCACACTCGACACTCGATTTGACGACATCATTGGTTTTTTGAGACTCTCGTATCTCTATTCCTCTCTCTCTCTCACACACTCTATCTCCTTTTGTACGTTTTTGCCTAATGGCATGCAACGAGCTTGCCCGCGAATTTTAAATTTGAATACTTGATGATGAAAAGTGATATCATGATGCTCCAGTCCATATTTAATGTCTCCTAAACCTATGTTGGACCCCTTTTACGCGAACTCGCGCGGTTGAATTCGGTACTTTTTAGTTGTTTCAGGTCGGTATTCGTATGGAAATGTGTCGAAATTGCAAAAAAAACATCTCCATCTGCACTAAAATAGTGTTTTCTCTGGATTTCCAAAGATTTCTAGTCTGATTTTGCTAAAAATTGATATTTTCCATTCAAAAAACTAAACAAAAACAGGAAAAATGACCGAGAATAGCCTAAAGTTACCGATAAATAACCGAAACTCCTCGAATTCCTCCAATCCGACGAATATTTGACGTGCAGTGTCGTAAGATAGAGAGTGTTCAGTGTTAGTTCATAGTGTGTGGTTGTGTGTACGTGCTATTCGTGTAGTTTGCCGTCAAGTGAATGCACCATCGGCGCACCACTTCACGACAATTCTGTGCGGTTTGACCTTGTGAAACACAACATTCTCACGACACTACACATCACACTTACGACAGATTGCACACAAAGACACGTAGGGCTCTGGCATACAGGGATTTTCGAAGAAAAAGGTGTTCCGGGCGCGCCAGAGTTATTGACCTGAAGAAATTTTGTGAAAAAAAAGCGAAAATCTATTTGAATACTGTATAACGGACTAAATAAGGATTTTATTGTATTTTTTCCTTGAATCCGAAAATATTTGACGAAATAAAAAACTAACGTAGAGTGAAAGTTTTTGAATTGTTTTTTTTCCTCAAAAGCCATATTTTCAAAATCTGTGATGAAGTTTTGAACGAAAATTGGAATTTTTGCAACATTTTGAATCGGACTGTTTTTTCCAACTAAAATACTTTAAAACGTTCAGGCCGTATGTCAATGAAAAAAATCGTTCCAGGTCTTTTTGAAAAATTCAATGAAAAACTGAGATTTGAGAGTTCCGAAGGTCAATAACTCTGTCCCACCCTGTACTGTTCGTTGGCTACACAATTAGGTTGTCTTCACATATAATCGTTTTTTTCCGGCTAGAATAGGCCCTCCCCTTCAGATTTCTCACTCCAAAATCCGATTATGAAAGAAGAACTTTATCCCTTAGATACTCTCTTTCTATCCCTTCTGATCCCCCTGGGCGTGCTAGTACACTTGAGTTTTTACCTAAAACTTGGATAATTGAACCAGATTCAACATGGGGCTTGTGAGAGGCGATTTTGAAGTGGAAAAACTGGTTGTGATGCAAACTATGAAGCATTTTTCCTTTCCATTTGACGGATTCGTTAAAAGTGGGAAAACCGTTAATTTAACGATTAACGGTTTTGTTAGATTTGGAAAAACTGTTAATTTAACAATCAATAATTCCGTTAAAATTAAAAGTTGAAAACCATAGTGTAGTGATTTTTCTGTCACAATACTGGTCAATAATGCATTTTCCAACAAATAAAATGTTTAAAAATTAAAAAATCTCAATTTGACCGCTTTAACAAAATTTTCCGTTAAATTTCGTTAAATTTGGAAAAACCGTTAATTTAACGCTTAACGGTTTTTTAAGTCGGAAATTTCATAACCAGCCTTGGTAAGCAGTTCAGAATTGAGGGTCTAGAGTAATGTCATCCACTTCCCATTGTACTAGCGCGTCTTGACCATCTCTCTCTATCTCTCCCACCCCTCTCTCTCTCTCCCTCTCTTGCTCTCCCTAATCAGAACGGGTGAACTCCACAGGCGGCCATCTCCGCGGTCAAAATGGTGACCCGCATGTCGGGTGTGCTGCGAACGTCCGACTCAACGGGCAGCGTTGCGTCCAACGGTTCGGCGCCAGGAACCGCCACAGGAAGCGTCAACGAACCTGGAACGTCGTCATCCCCGACCAGCCCGCTGCACAACACGACGGCAAGCGGTAGCGTGCCCGGTCAGCCGCCTGGGGCCGGCCCGGGCGGTACAAATGCACAAGAGGTGATTAGAGCGTGGGTGTGCAGTCTGCATTAGGTCGTCGGTGTAATGCACAAATGAACGCACACACGCGAGCACTGTTTTTTTACCGCTGCTTCTTGCTGATTGTGGCCATCTTCTTGATCTCTGGAAGTTTTTGGTGTGGTTCTGGAGATTTTATTCGAAAATTTAAATATTTTGTAAAGTCGCATTATTAAATGCTTTTTTGCGATTTTGAGCGAGTTTTTCTTTAATTTTTCTTTAAGAACTTTGGCTTTTCCTATCTTTTCAGTTTTAAATTATGAAATTAAGAAAATTTTCAGAATTTCAAGTTTTTTTTGTTTTGAAAAGAAAATTTGCGAAAAAAAAGTCCTCGTACAAAACCACACCAAAAACGCTGAACCTGACGAAAATCTGAGTAACTTCTGCAAACACCAACGTCTCAATGCAGACGCGACGCAACGTGACGACACACGCAACAACTAACCTTGAAACCCTACACACATACACACGTTAGAACGGAAAATTACCGAATCTAAAAAAAAGTGGATGATTCGCATGATCCTTTCGCTTTTCTGTACAGTATGTCCTATCCCTACTAACCTGTCTCTATAGCATGAATGAATTTTTCGTGTGCAGAAAAGAGTATTGTCTGCATTCAGAGGTAGTCTTGTAATGTATGCATGTTGTGTACGTGACTTGGGAAAGTTTCGAGAGTATGTGAACTAGTTACGAAATTACCGATTCTGACGAATATTTTCGTTAAAATGGGGGAATTGTAAAAAAAACTAATAATTCAGTTAAAATTGAACGGTTTAAACAATACTTTAGTGCGTTTTCTGTTTCATTCTTCGTCAATAATACATTTTTCAACAAAAGTAGAATAAAAAAAATGAAAAAATTTTAAATTTTAACGAAACTGTTAAATTTAAAAACAACTTTGGCGAAAAAAAACTTTGAATAAGACCGTTGAATTGTTAAGTAACTAGCTCCTGGCAAACGCTCGAAACTATCCCCATTTTGCTTGCGTCGTGAACTAATTCTACTAAAACTCTATCTTTCTGTTCATATAATTATGATCCGAGCACGATTTCAACAGAGTTTTCGACTCTTACATATTCTGTTATATTTATCATTTATGTATAACGAACTCTTTCATTTTCAGTTTTCTGTTCATATCTCATTATTATTATTATCATCTTTTATTTGTTTTCTGTTTCAAACAAAAAATTCGGTAATTTTCGACCAATTTTAATGGAAAAAGACCCCATTATCGCTTCACGTAATTGCTTTCAAACGCTTGGAAAGAGACAAAATGGTGTAGGGTGTAAAAATCGATAAAATTGATTTTTGTAGGGCGCCATCCTGACGACAATGATTGCGACGCGGAATCTGTCGAGTGAGTTTTTGCATGTTTTTTTTTGAAACATTCCTGACTAAACACTTGGTTCAATGAGAAAAATTATATTTTGCATACAAAAAATGTTTTTTCAATGAGTTTTAGACCAAAAAATACGAGAAACTTGGGTTTCTCCTTCAAAAACTCCATTTTTCGAGCGATAATCGTAATTTTCGAAAATGAGTGAGTTGAGTTTTGTAAGATAAAGTTGAAAAATCTAGCGGTTTTAGGCTAAAAAGTGACTATATTAGGACGAAAAAAATCAATTCAAATATCCATTTCAAACAAAAATTTTTTGTGGAAAAATATTTTTTCTGAAAAACACTGAAAACATACGGTAGCTTTTGGAATTTTTGAACAAATATCAGAAACGGCCTAGCCCGGAGAGGATGTTCCAAAGTAGCAACTTTTATGAATCGTGCAGTACTTTTACTACCACGAAGACTTGTAGAACGTCAGTACTGATTGAACAATTCTCATGAATTATGCAGTACTTTTACTACCACGAAGACTTGTAGATCATCAGTACTGATTGAACAATTTTCATGAATTATGCAGTACTTTTACTACCACAAAGACTTGTAGAACGTCAGTACTGATTGAACAATTCTCATGAATTATGCAGTACTTTTACTACCACGAAGACTTGTAGATCATCAGTACTGATTGAACAATTTTCATGAATTATGCAGTACTTTTACTACCACAAAGACTTGTAGAACGTCAGTACTGATTGAACAATTCTCATGAATTATGCAGTACTTTTACTGTCACAGAGACCCGTCGAACAGAAGTACTGATTAAGTTCACTTTCACGAAGCCACACACAACCCCAAGATTAGAACCATGTAGTTGGAAAAAGAAACCATATAGAAGGATTATTCCTTCTGGGAAGTCTTTTAAAAATGTTTCTTGCACTTTAGTTATGACTAGTTTGCAGATGTACTTCGAGTTAGAGAAAGCAGTCCTCTTGATCCTCTTGATGACTTAAATCTTGATACATGGTGTATACCAGGGCTGTTTACGAAGTTTTTTGTTAAATTCTATTTCACGATCAACAATTTCGTTAAAAGAAAAGAAAACATAGTTAATTTAACGTTTAACGGATTCGTTAAATTTGAAAAAAAAATCGTTTTTTTATTGCTCAATAATTACGTTTAAATTGAAAGTTGAAAATCGTAACTTAGTTATTTTACCGTCATAATCTTGGTTGATAATGCATTTTTCAACAAAAGATCTAAATGAATAGAATCCCAATTTGGCAGCTTCAACGAAAATTTCCGTTAGTTTTTGTTAAATTTGGAGTTTTAACTGATTTAACGATAACCGATTTTGTGAGCAATGAAAAAACCCCGTTAAAGTAACGTAAAACTTTTAACATTTTCGTTAAGTTGGAAAGTTCGTGAACAGCCCTGGTGTATACTCGAACCTTTGCGAAGGCAAGCAAAATAACCCATTCAAGCAAAAAAAAAAAGACGAACGTGAGGGAAGTCAGCAAGGCACTTTGTCTTTCAGTTGTCTTGTCTTATAATTCCTCGGCGCTTCCGTGTATACGAGTCTGGTGGGCTTTGACTGACTCGTCGACTCGCTCTTTCGCCATTGAGAACACAGCCGGTTGTTAATCTGCGTGAATAAAAAAGAGCTGATAGTGGTGTCGGCTCTCTTCCTCTCGTTTAATCCTTTCTTTCATCTCTGGACCGACAGGTGTGCTACCCCCCATCCAGCAGCAGCAGCAGCAGCAGTTGCAGAGATTATTGATTAATCCAGAACCATGACCAAGTGGACGACAACACGAAGGACACCACCACTTGCCGCCTAACAAACACGTCGAGTACCACCCTCTTTCTCTTATCACTTTACCACCAACCTCTGGGAGCATTATCGATTGATTTCACGCCTCTCGGAACACGCCCCCTTCCTCCCAGTTTACGAGGGAGTTTATCGCTCAGGAACGGAACTGCTTTGCAGTTTGGCACGTAGGCATAGCTCTGTTGATAACTACAAGAGTAATATCGATTTTGGCACGTGCTCGCCACATATTCGCTACCTATCAGTGTACAAGACGAAATTGAGAAGAAGAATCTTGAATCTGTCAAGTGCTCGCCACATATTCGCTACCTACGACTAGATACAAGAAGATATTGAAAAGAAGAATCTTGAATCTGTCACGTGCTCGCCACATACTCGCTACCTACAAAACTGAAAGAAGATTATTCTCACCAGAGCAAAAAGTGTCACGTGCTCACAACTAACTGACCACGAAATGGACAACACAAGTAACACCAAGAAGATAGCAAATGCTATAGCTGACCTTGTCGCAAGGAGTAAACGGACACCGTCGATGAAAATCAAGAAGGAACACAGAGAGCAACAGAGAAAGGTGTCGGCGCCTGCTGGTCTGCAACAAGTGATTGCACCAATGATGGAAATGGCCATGGCAACAACCAAAGTGGATGAAGGTGAAATTTCAAATTTTATAGAATAATGATTGTTGTCATTTCACGGTTGTTTCCGGTATTTTTTCAATGAAAAACGACTTTTCCTCAGCGCTCTCCTCAAAAAATGATGACCCTCTTAACTTTTTTTTTCTCAAAAAAGTACATTTAACACTAACTTAACGTCTTAAAAGATGTGAATTTAAGTAGGATGAGTGTCTACTTGAGAAAAATGTGAAATCTGTTTTAAGTTTGTAGTACTTCATCGCACACTCTCAGTACTTTTTCAAGTGTTTGAAGTAGTTCTTGCAGTTTCTCAGTACTTCCTGCAACGTTCGCAGTACTTTTTCGACTACTTGAAGTACTTTTTTACACTGTAGCACTTTTTTGAAACTCTGAATTAGTTTTTTACCTAATCTCAGTACTTTTATCGAGTATGTGAAGTTTTTTTTTGAATATCTGCAGCACAGAAGTACACATTAATAAGTGATAGTTAAGATCTAACATCATTCAACAAGCAGGTAGTCCTCGCTACGCTCAGAGCCCCATTTTTCATTACAAAATCATATAATCAGACTTTTAAACAAAAAAATAAGTGGTTTTTAGAGGCAGGGTCTTTGGTATTTCTCTCTGTCTGTCTCCTTCTCTATCTCTCTCTCTCTCTGTCTCTCTCCTCGCTGCTCGCTTTCGCACTCCCCGAACAATCTAAACTTGGCTAACACTAATGCAAGTGCGGCTAGAACTAATGCAACAACCCGCGAGGGCCCCCAGTAGTCACGTAAAAAGCCCTCACAAAAAACGTGCAGGGTGACCGAGTGGTTAGGCCGTTCGATATCTACGCCCTAAACGCGCGTTCGAATCCCCCCTACCCACTTTTGCATAACCCCTCCCACCTCCCATCCCCCAATCAAAACCAAAAGACGACCCAAAAATCGGCTTCAACCATAAAAGGGCGGTCCCCTTGTTCTATCATATTATTAATTGACAAATCCTCCGCCCACTTTGCCCCGCCCCCTTTTTCGTGAGGCAAATTTTTGGGTGGTCCTTTTTGGTTTTGGTTGGGGTCAAGGGAGAGGAAGGGGTTTTGCAAAAGTGCCCATTGGGAAGATTTGAACCCGTGACGAGCGCGTGAAAGATGTCTGCTTTAACCAACCGGCCACCGCTGCACGAAATTTCGTGGCGACAGTTCGCGTGAGTAGTCATGCCTGCGGGGGTCGAAGTGTGTTATTGCATTGGTTCTAGCAATACTAGCATTAGAAATGGTCGTATTCGGATTGGAGAGAGAGAGAGAGTGTGTGTGTGTGAGTGGGAAAAAAGGCCCGAGCGTAGCGAGGCCAAGCGTGCTTGTTATTAATATGATTCTTAGAAATAAATCCTATCAAATAGAAATGTTCACTCTCCTGAAATAGAATTGTTGATTAGTCGATGATGACAACCAGTTTCCCATTTTCGTCAGTTGATTAAGGACCGAAAACTCTCTCCCTCTTCGCTTTCCTTGGTCGACTCGTAAACAATAGAGTAAATGGAATATTTGATTTTGAAAGGTATTGTGAGAAGTTTGTGAAGTGGCCTAAAAATAGTCAGATGGGTAGATGTGCAGGCAAAATTTTTCAAATTTAAGAAAATAGTTATGACTCTGCGCTTATTGGACAAAAGATTATTTTTTTATTTTAAGTTTGACGATTTTTTCCCTGTATTTGTTGAATTTTCTCAAAAAGTAAATTTTTTATAGTGAGTCGAAGTCTTTTTAGGAGATTATAAAGTTGTAAATGTTGGGAGTTATCTAATTTAGAAGCAAAAAATGAGATGAATATATTGAACATTATCCAAAATGGCAGCATAATAAAAGAAAAATCAATAATATTTTTTTTCCAAAAAAATCAAAATTGCGGAACTGAAACATTTCCTGATCATTCTTTGCATTATGCCTCAAGCATCCAACAAAAGAATGATTCATAGCATTCATTGTGCTCTACAAAAATTACAATAACAAAGGGAAAGGAAATGATGATTCCCCATTGGCAAAGTTTCTCCGAGTTTCGCTATACTATCAGATAAGATAAGCGGATTAGGCTCACCGATTTTGAATTTCAAGATTCTTTTGAATGATCATGTAGCTTTCCATCATATTCGCAAGATTCTGATACGTTTTTTCCCAATCTTGGAAGGAAAATATTGTGAAATTTCCCTTTTTTGAATATTAAAAGAAAATAGGATTACACATAGCTTTCTCTACCTGTAAAAAAATCTGGCCTCCGTAAATCAGTTACTTAGTACTGTAGCAGTTTCGCCTTGAAACACAAGAACGATCAAGTGATGCGCCTTTAATTTCAATGAACTGTAAGTAAGAATAATAATTTAAATCGACAAAGATCTAACTGTTCGTTGTGAGAGTTACCGTACTCATTCTGCAAAATTGAGATTAGAGCGCGTTTGAAAACGGCCATGCTTCTAGCGATATATGTGGACACAAAAGCAAAGGAATTGGGCTCAAACAATTATAATCAAGAAATCAAAGTGTTACGGTAAGCGGCGGTGTGTGCACTGCCAACGCACTGACTGACGCTACCGTACACTTTTCTTTGATTTTTCTTCTCGCCGAACCCAAATAACACGATGAATCTTTGATCAGCACGAGTTTTTTGAAATATGTTTCATTCTAATTGGAAACACAACTCTGGATCCAATCTGATTTTTTTCTGGATCCAATCAGAGTTGACTTCTCTGAGTAACCTGGATTACTGTAGTCTTCACTGTATCTACCGAGATTTTTGTAGGTTTTCAACGAAAACAGTGTCCGAGATTACTGTAGTTTCTTCGAAGTACAGTGACCGTGGGTTACTGTAGTTTTTCGAAGTACAATATCCGGGATTACTGTAGTTTTTCGAAGTACAATATCCGGGATTACTGTACTTTTTGATCAACTACGGTATCAGATGGCAACTGAGGAATAGTGGTGAAGTATAGATTTTTTCTGAGTAATTGACAATATGCTCATGCATACTCTTAGCTGCGTAAGCACAACTGAAAATCGAGCAAGTTCCCCAAGTTACCAAAGTAAGATTGGATTAATGAGGCAACTACGTTGGTTAATCGACACACGACATGTAATGGATCCTTAGTCGGTCTCTCTCTCTCTCTTTTTCTCTCGCTCCCCCTCTCACCTGGGCACCGCTTATCGATGTTGCTGCAGGCCATTTTCTTCAGACGCTAAAAAACTGGTAACCATTGGATACCTTCAGAGAACCCCCCCCCCCCCCCCCCCTCCGCTCTCACGTTCTCATTAAAAGCATATTATCAGGCGGCTTGAATTTCGATAGTTACCATATCCAATTTTTAGTTTTGCAGTGATAATTTCACATAGACCGTATAGCTTCCTCTACCTGTAAAAAAGTCTGACCTCCGTAAAGCGGTTACTTAGTACTGTAGCAGTTTCGCCTTGAAATACAAGAACGATTAAGTGATGCGCCTGTAATTTCAATGGAATAATAATGTAAATCCACAAAGATCTACCTGTTCGGTGTGAGAGTCCCGACACTAGGGGTAGGCCTACCGTACTCATTCTGCAAAATTGAGAATTGAGAAAATTGAAAATTGGTCATCGACACAATATTTGTGGTGTTATAAAGAATTTTTGATGAGACAAAGCCTTTACAAAATCTAACTAGTTTTTATAATATAAAAATGTCAATATCAATTTCATGTTAGAACTTATTTAGAGGATTGTTTTTCTCAATTGAATTTTCTTCTGTTCTAGGATTTTTATCTCAAACAAAGAATATAGTTTAAAATTGACTTTTCAAAACGAAAGAATGTAAAGTAGAAATCTTCGCTGTTTTTTCTACTTTTTTTGCATAACTGTTTCCACATATCTTCCTCTACCTGTAAAAAAGTCTGACCTCCGTAAAGCGGTTACTTAGTACTGTAGCAGTTTCGCTTTGAAATACATGAACGATTAAGTAATGCGCCTTCAATTTCAATGGACTGAAAGTAAGAATAATAATTTAAATCCACAAAGATCTAACTGTTCGTTGTGAGTGTCCCGACTCCTACCGTACTCAATTTACAAAAATGCGACTCCCGCGAGTTTGAAATCGGTCAGACTTTTTGCTAGATATGTGGTTTCTGATTCTCAATATATAGTTTTCAATAAATTCACTGAACATTTTTGGTGAAAATATTTTTTTTTCAAATTTATGTAAAATGTTATAGCTTATTGAACACAAAATAGGTTAATTTTAATAGATTTTGAACCCTCATTTTTTCGCTGAAAATTTTTGTGGGCTTTTTTCATTTTTTCAAAGTTCAAGAATTGTAGCTTTTCGAACACAATAGGAAGATAGTTTCAATAGATTTCTCATCCAAGGTCAATTTTTAATGTAAACTGTCGTCTTGGCACTTTTTTTTCTTCGCAAGTTACAAATTATTACATCCCGTACGCCTTTTTTCGACACCTCGTCGTTATCACACTGAAGTTAGGTCCCCCCCCTAACAGTTTCCTTTCTCCAAAAGATTTTTTTCACGTTCACCCGGAGAAGTCATAAAATTCCCTTATCTATGACGTCACGAAATTCTTCGCATATGGACGTATAATCCTTAACACGCCTTGACAGTTTTGTTTATTTTTCAGTTTATAGTTTTCTCACTGTTTTCGAAGAATATTTCATCACTCTGGATCGATCCTGTCAGTGCATTTTTGCATTTTCCGATTTTTGAGGTCAAGAAATTTCTTTGTGAAAAAGACCTATCATCTCTCTGGATCGATCCTGACAATGCATTTTTTTGGATTTTTATAGTCACTAGATTCCATTGTGAGAGAAGAATTTTTATCACTCCGGATCGATCCTGTCAGTGCATTTTTGCATTTTCTGATTTTTTGAAGTCACTTGATCCCATTGTAAAAGGAAAATTTCATCATTTTGGTTCGATCCGGTCTCTGGATTTCTTGCTATAAGTTTCACTCCTACCGTATCCCGTCAAGCCTGCACATCTAACCGTACCAACGCCCAGAATGTCCATATGAACACGTTACTCAACAAGTTGAAAGCGGTCAAACGTCGACGTCGCAAGTCGTGGAAACCTGCCGGCGACAGAGCCGTGAACGATGACGTGGAAGAAATCTTCAAAGCAGAGGAACAACTGGCGAAATTGGCGTCAGATGATACGTGTTGTAGCAGCACGTCTACCTCAAATGTAGCCAAAATTGTTGATGACGTGGAAAATGAAGATGGTAAATAACGTTAGACTGCACTTTTTGGCTTACTGTAGGAGTTCTTCATCAATCGTAAAGAAATACACAGTGTATCACTTTTGCCCGTTCTGAAAGTGGGCGTTTCGGGTGTGGGACGACGCTTACTTGCATAATTATTGAACGTGAGAAGAATGAAAATGGTAAATAACGTTGGACTGTACTTTTTGTATCGCTGTAGGAGTGAAGTACACAGTGTATCACTTTTGCCTGTTCTGAAAGTGGGCGTGTCGGGGGCGGGACGACGCTTACTTGCATAATTATTGAACGTGAGGAGAACGAAAATGGTAAATAACGTTGGACTGTACTTTTTGGCTTACTGTACGAGTTCCTCATCAATCGTAAAGAAATACACAGTGTATCACTTTTGCCCGTTCTGAAAGTGGGCGTGTCGGGGGCGGGCTTACTTGCATAATTATTGAACGTGAGGAGAATGAAAATGGTAAATAACGTTGGACTGTACTTTTTGTATTGCTGTAGGAGTGAGGTACACAGTGTATCACTTTTAACAATTCAAAAGTGGGCGTGAACCCCAGATAGTTCACTTTTGTTTGCCATTCTAAAACTGCAAAAATTAAACAAGTTGGAGCAAATTGAATGAGAACCCCACAGGGAATTGGGTTTGGGGGAAAACTTGTGTTTCTTTTAAGCATTGATTGGAACTGACCCCAGCCCTGCCTAATCTGCTAAGGTTAGACCCTAAACGTTCTTAAGCATCGAGCCAGGAAAGATTTGAGAGCTCAGTAACTCGCCTCAGCTGCTAAGGTTGTTAAGTACCTAGTGGTCTCAAGGTTTTAACTTGATTAGTGTCTTAAAGCTCAACTTTCCCATCCTATTTAAGTCCCTAACCTTCTTAAAACCTTAGTGACCTCAGAAGCCTGAGACGTTGTAACTGTTTTCGAGTTCTTAACGATCCTTACCTTCCTAGGATCTTAAGTACCTTAAGGTCTTCAAGGTCTTAACTACTCTAAGCGCCTAAGATTTCCTAACTGTTTAAAGCACTTAACTTTCATACCTTATTCAAGTCCGTAAGGTCTTATAACCTTTCTAAAACCTTAACTACCCTAACCTTCTTAAGACCGCAACTACCCTAAGCGCTTGAGATTGCCTAACCGTTTTACGGCTCTAAACTGTCCTGAACGCACTAACCCCCTTAAGACCTTAACTACTCTAATAGCCTCTATCCAATTTTCTACGACCCAAACTTTAGCAACCTCCCAAAAAACAAGTAAACACACAATAATTAGTCGACTCCCACAGGGGCTAGTGTGTCTGCTATTTGTACTGATTTGCGCGAGATCTGCCTCCTCTGCGCCTCTTTTATAATACTTTACACAGGAGCCAAACACTCTTTTTCTCTGTCTCTGTCTCTCTCTCTCTCACTGTCTCGGTGCTTCCCCCTCATGTGAAAAATCAGCAACGAATGAAATGATCCAAGCACTGGTCATCGACTTTATCCTAACGTACTCGTGTACCATTACCTTCCTGCTTTTCCTGGTCTCGTTTCTGTATCTTACACAGCCAAGAGCAGTACTGACTGCGAGTATAGAGTTTGAAGGTACTTTTTGGAGTGTGAATGATGAGAAAATGGTGTGTTTTGACCCAGAAATAACGATAAAGTAGTTTTTGGACTGATAAAGTTGGAAAGTTAGAAAAATGGGTTATTTTATGTGTTTGACACAATAATAAAGATTAAAGAATTTATTTGAACCGTGAAAGTTTGAAAAAAATAAGGAAAGTGTGGTCCTTCTATATGTATTGCACCTGAAAATGACGGAAAATGTTATAATAAATAGATAAAATGACCTAAATCGCTTAAAAATACTCGAAAAAATTGAAAATTAATATAACCAAGTGTTTAGTCGGAAGTTTTAGATCACTGCACCTAAAAATAATTTCAGAAATTTTGATTTAAAAAATATTTTCTCATTCAAAGTAAAATTAAAGTTTTTGTTAGCCGAGATGTTTTCCCAACAAAAAGTCACAGTAAAGTTCGAAATATGTTTTTGATCTACAAAAATACAGTACCCAAAAAATGCACTTAGTTTTGACCCACGAACGATCTCTTAAGATATTGCAGGTCGCAATCTGCTGAATAAAAAGGAGACCGGACCTCCTTCAACCATCAAGGAGTCATCGGAATCGTCACAAACACTAGAAGAGAATGACTTTGACAAAGGTAACGAATGATTTTATTCCTTCTTCTTTTCAATTCCATTTCTGCGTGTTTCATTTGGGATTGTGAAGTGTTTTTTTTTGCAATTGCCGCACAAAAATAATGCAACTCGTCGCATGGTTTTCAATTTACACTTTTGTCATTCCAGCACGAAGATTTGGTTGGGGAAAAGTACTGTAACTTTTTTTAGGAGGTAGGTCAAAAATGTTTCTACCACTAATGATTATGGTACTGTAACTTTGAACTGTAGGAGGTAGATCAAAAATATCTTGACCCCCATTGTTATAAGGTTAATAATATTTATTTATTCGTAACGAATAAAAATACTTAAGCTTCAATAACGGCCAGCAATAGCCGCTTAAAGCTCGAACAAATAAGGTTACTGTAGGTCGTATGTAAAAAAAATCATGATATTTTTAATCATACTGTATCAATTTTAATGTTACTGTAAATGGTAGATGAATAATTTGAAAATTTTTTGTAACTTTAAACTGTAGGAGGTAGATCAAAAATATCTTGACCCTTCATTGTTATAAGGTTAATAATATTTATTCATTCGTAACGAATAAAAATACTTAAGACGCAATATTCTCTCGCGTCGAGACAAATCGGTCTTAGGGCTGTAACTCTCTTCAAAACATTCAATTTTGAAAAAAAATTCACCGGTACTCTTCCAGGTACCCAAGGATTGTCCTGTCCAAAAATTTTCTCGGTGCAGTACCGTATACCAATAATTGTCAGCATTTCTTCAAAACTGTCCAAAACGCTCCGTTATTAGGTTCAAAATGTTCAGCTCGATGAAAGCTACATTTTATCCCGTGAGACCTATGCTCTATTGTCACCCTGAACTACTGTAACTCCCCGTCAAAAATTAACAAAATCGGAAAATTGTCATTTTCTAGGTGATAGAGGTCTCCGCCAGTGTAATCACCTATATGAGCGTGTGCAGCTTGTTTTTCTGCATCGAATGAGTGTATACCCGTCAGCCAAAGCGTTTCCATTAAAAACGAAAAATTCAAAAAACTGATTTCAGATCACAAAATATAGCGATAGGTCAAAAATTTATGAACGTTTTCGGCTTGTTAAACAACGTTAGTTCTGCTAGAAAGTGAGGTAAAACCCCTTAAAAGTGATTCTTTTCACTGTAGATGAACACTGTAAAACTTTCTCACTCTGTCACACACCTCTGCAGTACTCAGTACTTGCCGTATGACCAGATTCTTATGATTTCAACGTCTCAACAGCTGTTCTGGTTAATAAAAACAGTTTTCCATTCATGATAAATAGATTAACCGTAGTTCAAACAAAGTTGCCGTCTATTAGAAGAAAAAAAATAGTGAAAGCAATTTTCCTCCTTTCCGGCTTCTCTCTATATGTATATTCACAGAAGAATACTCGAGGAGACGGGTCAAAACTTGATGACGAAATCGACGCCATCAAAAACTACACAGCTTCAATAGAGTTGTAATTTCTTTTCATTTGTTCATCTCTTGTTTCAGAATTTTAGTTCAAAGAAAGTAAACCGGAGTTAACTACGAACCTAGAGTTAGCACTGCTGGTGGTCTTAAGATCTTTGTTGCAGTATCATAGACGCGTGTGAACAACACATCAGCCTAGACTATTTGAAGCATGGTCTCCGGGCTGGCAATACCATAAACTTCTATTTCTCATTTAAAGCTAGGTCGACTTTAAATAAAGCAGGGATCGAATTCCGGTCATGTGCAGCGTTCAGAAAGACTATTCATCACACCACCGTTTACTCACTTTTAAGGGGTTCCACCTCACTTTCTAGCAGAACTAACGTTGTTTAACAAGCCGAAAACGTTCATAAATTTTTGACCTATCGCTATATTTTGTGATCTGAAATCAGTTTTTTGAATTTTTCGCCTTTTGTGGAAACGCTTTGGCTGACGGGTATACACTCATTCGATGCAGAAAAACAAGCTGCACACGCTGATATAGGTCATTACACTGGCGGAGACCTCTATCACCTAGAAAATGGCAATTTTCCGATTTTGTCAATTTTTGACGGGGAGTTACAGTAGTTCAGGGTGACAATAGAGCATAGGTCTCACGGGATAAAATGTAGCTTTCATCGAGCTGAACATTTTGAACCTAATAACGGAGCGTGTTGGAAAGTTTTGAAGAAATGCTGACAATTATTGGTATACGGTAGCGAAAAAAGTTGTAACTCGGAAATGTGAATATTCAAGGTGTCCAAAGTGCACCTCCGGAATTTTTCCTAATGAAAATGAAAATGAAGCGAGTTACAGGCCTAAGACCATTTTGGGCCTTTTTGTCTCGACGCGAGAGAATATTGCGTCTTAAGCTTCAATAACGGCCAGCAATAGCCGCTTAAAGCTCGAACAAATAAGGTTACTGTAGGTCGTAGGTAAAAAAAATCATGATATTTTTAATCATACTGTATCAATTTTAATGTTACTGTAAATGGTAGATGAATAATTTAACAATTGAACGAAAACACTTCACAATCCCACATAATCATATCAAAATCAATCTCAATATTTTCTCTCTCTCTCTCTCTTTTCTCTCAAAATGTGATCTCTACTCCAGTCTGACCCTATATTCCAATCAATATATAAAGCAATAAATCATTGACGCTGTTTTCGTGCTCTATCGTAATGCCAACGTGTCCAAGGTTTCTTGAGGAAATTGTGTCGAACTTCTACCGTGAAGCACCTGATTTTTCGTTCACTCACTATTTTCACACATTCTCCTCAGGAAAATTGGCCATTTTGTGCATTTTTCGAGGCGAGCACGAAAATCGGCATAGTACAGGTAAATCCAGGCCAGAAGGGTCCGATTTTCGTCGCTATCTACCAAAATTGGTCAGGATTTACCTTGATTATGTCGATTCCCTGAGAAATTACGCGATCTTTACCTCTATTTTTTTTGGTTCGAGAGTAAAACACTGCTTGTACTAACAAATCATCACACCAATTCACATCTTTGTTTTTTTGGCGTTGGCGAATCGGGGAAAGTGGAAATTGACGGAAAAGAGTCAAAAGTGAAAATTTTTTGAAGAAATTCAACAAGAAACATCGAAAAATGAAAATCTTCGAGTGAAAATTGACATAAATTGGTGAAATATGTGACTTTTTGAATGAAAATAGATATAAATCAGTAGAAAATGAGCATTTTTGAGTTAAATCGAAAGAAAGCGATAAAAATTGAGTGTTTTTGGAGGAAAATTGACGAAAACCGATGAAATTTGACCATGTTTGGGTGAGATTTAACTCAAAAGATCGAGTTTTTTGAGTAAAAATTTAAAATTAAATCCTTTCTGTGTATTTTTGCGTATTTTTTTCTGAGTGAAAGTTGATAGAAAATAATAAAACTTGCGAGCCTTCAAAAACGATTAGACAATGACACCATTTTGGTGCAATTTTGCGTCATGGTGTCCCACCATTTACTCCCCCGATTCGCCAACGATCGCCACACCACACCACACTCTATCCACTACAGGAGGAAATCAGCTGAAACACGAGAATACGGTCGTTCGAGCGGATGGAGGCGTTGGCAACGCGTCTACGTCGAACGCGAAACCGTCGAGTAGCGGAAGCCAGTCAGGTAAGCTGTTAACCCTTGTGTCTTTTGGTGTCGTGGGTGTGACGATGGTGCGTAAGATACAGCCACCAATTTTGGCATGCCACACAGTGTATCAAGATTTTTTAAAATCGATGGGTGGAGTCAGTCGACCCCAATCAACATGTTGATTCTGGAGTAGTGAATTTCGCTGTTCGAGATACGTTTCACACAATTCTTTCATCAGTTTTGCAAGCGAGAAGCGTTGATTTTGGAACATTTACTGTCTCTTACAGACAATTAGTTAGTGAATTGAAATTTTTGTCGGTCAAAAATCGTTTACTTACAAAAAGTATCAAATCAAGACCTTCTTTAATCAGGGAGAAGTTTTTAGAACTCAAAATATAGCACGATGTGAGCGTAGCGAAAATTTTTTGATTAAGGACCTCAACTTTTTTCAATCGTCATTATGTGAACGCGCAATACCTTAGCGGGAACACATATGACACACATAAAATATTTTTCCTTTCATATCCGGACCCCTGGTATACGATACTGGGTATCACTTTCAAGCTAAAAATGGGCGTAAAAAAGGATGTTTTGTTCAAGAAGGGTTGAAATAGAGCAGAACACATCAGATAAATGAAAAAACAGCAGCAAAGCGGTCATCCGGAGCGGAAAATGAATCATTGGGGTCGACAGATTCGCGTCATTTTTGAGACTCCGCCCCCCAACTCGATGTTTTTGATCTTGATACATTGTTCTCGGAAGGTTTTAATTGATAAATTTACCCGGAAAAGGGATAACATCAATAGACCCTACGACACCTGCAAACTTACTAATCATCTAATCAACAACTAACGGAAGAATTCTCGAGTAACAAGATTCAATAGTTCTGGACAGAATCAATTGAAAATAACTGGAAAATGGAATTTTCAAAAAACAAGAATATTATTTTATAAATTTCCTCTTCAAATTTGCACTGAAAATGTAGGGTTTTCTTCATTTTATTCAACAGTTTGATTTAAAAAAAACTGTATCAAAATTATTGGGTCATGTTACACGAGGATTGTCCGCATGAATTCACCAACTTTGAATCTAACGCGAAAATCGAGAAAATTTTGGCATTTAGTAAAATGCACCGGGTAATTCGTATTCAGGCTTAGGCTGAACCTAAGCTATTAAAAGTTACCATTGTTAAAAGTTCAACTCTATTTTAGGCTTAGGTTAGGTTTGGGCCAGCTTAGGTTCAGCCTAAGCCTGAATACGAATGGAAAACTTACCCGGTGCGGTGCAGTGCACTCGGTGCGTTTTACTAAATGCCGAAAATTTCATGGAAGTTAAAAAAATTAAAATTTGAAAAAAAAATGAAATCAAAAGTTTTGAAAAAATGGATTTTGTAAGTTCCCCCGAATTTAAAATTTTCGATAAAAAGGTGTATTTTCTGTAACAAAATTATCGAAGTTTCGAGAAAAATAATTGTTTTTAGTCGAATTTTTGAAACAATTGAAAAATTTTGAACAAAAATTAAAGCATGGCTTCTACTAACAAAACTGACTCGTTATCTTTCTTTCTCTCTCCTCTTCTCTAAGTCTCTCTCCCTTTTTCACTCTCTCACTCTCTCACTCTTTGAAATGAACACCGATTCATTGCCGTTGTTAAACAGCAGGCTGTTTCTTTTCCCTGGTGAGCTCTCTATCGATATTTTCTGCATTAAAAGCATGGAAGGTTTGTAAAATGTGCATGGAAGTGTTGAATGATAGAAAAATGAGAAGGAACGGAGTGAAAAGTGATGTTTTTGATGAGAAATTGTGATTTTTTCACGAAAAATGAGGTAAAATTCTGCTATTTTCATGAATTTTGTATGATACCAATGGAAAAATGAATAAAACTTGGTTTGAGTTCGAATTTTGGAGTTGGATTATAACTTTCCATGATATTTTGAAAGAAATTTTTTTAATGATCTTCAAGCTAAAATTTCGAAGTAAAAATATGTTTTGGTTTTAAAAAATTGTATAATATTGAAAAATTCGAAATTTTGAGTATAGTTCTAAGTTTTTATGTAAGCTCTATGATATTGATTCGGAAAAAAATCATTTTAATATAAAATTGATCAATCTATTTTTGAGTTGAGTAATATTGATTACAAAAACAAATGAAAAGCAAAGGATTATAAATCATGAAGTCGAATTTTTATAATATTGATTACATAATCAATCAATAAACCGCATTTTCACTCCGTTTTTTTTTCCAAAATGACAAAACTATTGATTTTGATCCGAATTATTGGTTGTTTTACAGCACTGAAGCAAGAAATAGTGAGAGTAACTCAACAACTGTTGGATGCTGTTACGTATAGGAACTTTGATACTTACTCGTAAGTTTTCGATTTTGCACTGATAGCGCAGTGGTAAATGGCTAGGATTAAAATTTACGGACGTGGGTTCGATTCCATGTCGATTTTTTTTGTTTTTTCCGCCTCGCTACATTTTTAACGATACTTTGTTCCGATAGCACAATGGTGAAACGCTATAGTTAAAAGTTTCCTAACGTGGGCTCGGTTCCCAGACTTGTCAAGATTTTTGTTTTTTTTGGTGGAAAAAAATCTGCTGATGGTTTTGGAAGGTCTCAACGAAACGAACTGCAAAAACATCAGATATTTTTTCAACCAGAAAAAAAACTCACTGGAAGTTTTCATCAAAATCAAACGACTTTCGAGAATTTTGATTTTTCCGTCTTTTTGTTAAAAAAATTGTTTAGGGTTTGTTTGTTAATGGTTCTAGACAGAGTTGCACGGAATGCCGACTTCCGACTTCTGAAAAAAGTTCACTTCCGACTTTCGGCTTCCAACTTCCGTCAAAAAATTTTTTTCGTGAAAAATGACGAAAAGACCGTGAAGTCGTTTCTACTCAGTCAGAAATCGACCTTTACCTGTTGAGAATGAGCGCATATACAATATCTCTGGATTTTTTCAACTTTTTTGCACTCCCGACTACCGTTGAAAAATTCTACTTCCGACTTCCGTTTTGAAAAATTTTCCTTCTGTGCAACTCTGATTCTAGAACACTTAAGATAAGCAAAAAAAAAGTCTAGTGGGGTTCTAAGCTTTCATTCTGAAGTTGCAGAGCTTTAAAGTCGACGTCTAAGATTTTTAACCTAAATTTTAAAAACTCATAAACTTATTTATCGATCCATTGCAGACGGTTATGTGACCCGGCGATGACGTCATTCGAACCAGAGGCTCTTGGAAATCTCATAGAAGGCCTCGAATTCCACAAATTTTACTTCGAAGGTGGCACCAAGGGGACGCACACGTGGCGGCCACATACAACAATGTTGAACCCCAATGTTCATATCACCGGCGAAGACAGTGCTTGTGTGGCGTACGTCAAGTTGACCCAGTATGTTGATAGGTAAGCTCCGCCCATTTTCCGAGCACGCCCACTTGTAGCGGTTTTTTATTGGGAACATGATTAAAAAGTAAGATTGAAGCTTCTGGATAGCTAGCCCCGCCCATTTTTTGAGCACGCCCACTTGGAGTGTTTTTTTACCATGATTAAAAATAAGATCGAAGCTTCTGGATAGCTAGCCCCGCCCATTTTCCGAGCACGCCCACTTGGAGCGATTGTTTCTTGGAAACATAATTAAAAATAAGATTGAAGCTTCTGAATAGCTAGCCCCACCCACTTTTGAGCACGCCCACTTGTAGCGATTATTTCTTGGAAACATTATAGACTTCGGCAAAGTTTCTGGATAGCTAGCCCCGCCCATTTTCTGACCACGCCCACTCGGAGCGTTTTTTTTTGTTGAAAAATTATTGATTCCGGCAAAATCAAAAATATTAAATATACCTTTTTCTGAAACACAGTCGATTCAGAGTTACCGTATCCAATCAAAAATTTTAAATATACCTTTTTCTCAAACACAGCCGATTCAGAGTTACCGTATCCAATCAAAAATATAAAATATACCTTTTTCTCAAACACAGTCGATTCAGAGTTACCGTATCCAATCAAAAACTGTAAATATACCTTTTTCTCAAACACAGTCGATTCAGAGTTACCGTATCCAATCAAAAAATTTTAAATATACCTTTTTCTCAAACACAGCCGATTCAGAGTTACCGTATCCAATCAAAAATCGATATTTTCAGAAATGGCGAACCACGAACGCAACAGTCACAAGAAACCCGAGTTTGGGCCCGAAAGCAAGGAAGATGGGTGTGTGTACACGTGCACAAGAGTGCTCAATCTCCACTCCAACAACATGTGACTGCCGAATACGTACAGTAGAAATGGGGTTACAGTATCCGACTCCGCCCCCTTCTCTACCACGACTCCAAGCACTTTCTCTCATATCGAACAACCCAACACACACACACACACAGAGTTTTGTTTGTGAAACTTGCGAATAGGGGTAGATCAAAAAGGAGGGTTACTGTAGATTACTGTAGGTTGGAGAGTAAGCACTTTTCACCACAGTAAGCGATGAGTTACGTACCGTCTCTGCAGCGACAGCTTTTGACCTACACCCCGCGTCGAATAGGGGTACATCAGAGAGGGTTACTGTAGTTTGGAACGTTGCGCTACAGTAACCGAAATTTTGATCTACCTCTGCGAACAAGGGTAGATCAAAATCAGGGTTACTGTATCTCTGGAATTTTCACTACAGTTATCAGAGTTGGAATAGAGTAACTTTAAAAGTAACCACACTTTGACCTACCACTTTGGGGTAGATTATGAAGAGGGTTCAAGTCGCTACAGTCATTGAAATGCATGAAAGCGGGTTACTGTAACTTTCAAACTCGACTTCAGTACCGAGAATTTTTGATCTACCACGGAAGTGAAAATAGTTTCGACTAGATTTTATGACCAGAGAACAACAAAATCAATTAATTTATTCATTCAAAACCATTCGGGCTCAATGATTTTTTATCGATTTTTCCTGTTTTTACCCCCACCACCCATTTTCAAGCCAGGTTCGCTCCAAATCACGACCCAAACTTTCACCGGTTTCTTTTTTCTCTCTCTCTCTCTTTTCCCTCTCTCCCTCTCTAACACTATTCTCTCAAACGTGTTTTAGCTACAAATCTCGATTATCTGTGGAAGGGAGTAAGATCTGTCATCAATTTCTTAGTTTTTTTGGGAACCTGACCTAGGATTTCAGATATAAACCCCGAAAATCGGTTTTCGCCATATTCGAAAAGCTAGGTCATTGTCCTCTGTTTTACTTATTGCATATAGTTCTTCACTCCCCTCCATCTAGTATCAAAACGTTGAATTGTATCAAAAAAAAGTGTGCATTTCCGCGTGAACATGAGCCTTCGGTGCAGACACCACACGCGCAAATGCACAATTAGAATGGACACCATTTTATCTTTTCCCATGTTAGACTCTAGTCGGTGGTCCCGGTAACAAATAAGATTGTGGCGAACAGTGGAATTTTTGGAAATATGCCAAAAAAATTGTCAATAGTTCGCCACGTGTATTTTTCCCTCTCTCTCTCTCTCTCTCTCTCTCTCTCTCTCAAAAATCTTTCAAAGTCACAAAATTCGTGTTGGAATGCCCCTTTCCCCCGTTTTTTTCGTGACGATTTATATTTATTTTGATAAATTTTCAAAAGTATACCGAGACACTTGGGATGTACAAAAATCATAGCCTCGCGGGATTCTGAGCCTTCGTTCTGAAGTTGCAGGTCTTCAAAGTCGGCGTCGAAAGTGGCTCAAGTTTAACATCCCATAACTCGACTCCCCGAATAGTTCTGAATGAATGGTCAACAGAAATGGGAACAGCGTTGTCGGTTTCATAACTGACGAGAGTTTCAAACAGATCGGAGTCAAAAAAATTTTCGGGTCAAAAATTGAAAAATCCGTGGGCTATAGCCCATGGATTTTTTCGATTTTGAGGTCGGAGAAAATTGTTGAGATTTTGATTTGTATCGATTCCTAAATGCCGGAAGTGCATAATTTTATCACTTTCACAGGATTCTGAGCCTCCGTTCTGAAGTTACAGGTCTTCAAAGTCGACGTCGAAAATGGCTAAAATTCAACACTCCATAACTCGAGTCTCTGAATAGTTCTGAATGAGTGACTGACAGAAACAGAATCAGCGTCGTCTGTTTCATAAATGACGAGAGTTTCAAACAGATCGGAGTCAAAAAATTTTCAGGTCAAAAATTGAAAAATCCGTGGGCTATAGCCCATGGATTTTTTCGATTTTGAGGTCGGGAAGAATTGTTGAGATTTTGATTTATATCGGTTCTAACGTGTTTGAAATGCACAATATTCTTGTTTTAAGAAGATTCTGAGCCTTCGTTCTGAAGTTACAGGTCTTCAAAGTCGACGTCGAAAATGGCTCAACTTTAACATCTCATAACTCGACTTCCCGAATAGTTCTGGATGAATGACCAACAGAAATGGAAACAGCGTTGTCGGTTTCACAACTGACGAGAGTTTCAAACAGATCGGAGTCAAAAAATTTTCGGGTCAAAAATTGAAAAATCCGTGGGCTATAGCCCATGGATTTTTTCGATTTTGGGGTTCGGAAAAAATTGTTGAGATTTTGATTTATATCGGTTCTAACGTGTTTGAAATGCACAATATTCTTATTTCAAGAGGATTCTGAGCCTTCGTTCTGAAGTTACAGGTCTTCAAAGTCGACGTCGAAAATGGCTCAACTTTAACATCCCATAACTCGACTTCCCGAATAGTTCTGGATGAATGACCAACAGAAATGGAAACAGCGTTGTCGGTTTCACAACTGACGAGAGTTTCAAACAGATCGGAGTCAAAAAATTTTCGGGTCAAAAATTGAAAAATCCGTGGGCTATAGCCCATGGATTTTTTCGATTTTGAGGTTCGGAAAAAATTGTTGAGATTTTGATTTATATCGGTTCTAACGTGTTTGAAATGCACAATATTCTTGTTTCAAGAGGATTCTGAGCCTTCGTTCTGAAGTTACAGGTCTTCAAAGTCGACGTCGAAAATGGCTCAACTTTCACATCCCATAACTCGACTTCCCGAATAGTTCTGGATGAATGACCAACAGAAATGGAAACAGCGTTGTCGGTTTCACAACTGACGAGAGTTTCAAACTGATCGGAGTCAAAAAATTTTCGGGTCAAAAATTGAAAAATCCGTGGGCTATAGCCCATGGATTTTTTCGATTTTGAGGTTGGGAAAAATTGTTGAGATTTTGATTTATATCGGTTCTAACGTGTTTGAAATGCACAATATTCTTGTTTCAAGAGGATTCTGAGCCTTCGTTCTGAAGTTGCAGGTCTTCAAAAACGACGTCGAAAATGGCTCAACTTTAACATCCCATAACTCGACTCCCCGAATAGTTCTGGATGAATGGCGAACAGAAATGGAATGAACGTTGTCGGTTCTATAAATGACGTGAGTTTCAAACAGATCGGAGTCAAAAAATTTTCGGGTCAAAAATTGAAAAATCCGTGGGCTATAGCCCATGGATTTTTTCGATTTTGAGGTCGGGAAAAATTGTTGAGATTTTGATTTTTATCCATTTTAACGTGTTTGAAATGCACAATATTCTTGTTTTAAGAGGATTCTGAGCCTTCGTTCTGAAGTTGCAGGTCTTCAAAGTCGACGTCGAAAATGGCTCAACTTTAACATCCCATAACTCGACTTCCCGAATAGTTCTGAATGAAAGGCCAACAGAAGTGGAAACAGCGTTGTCGGTTCTATAAACGACGAGAGTTTCAAACAGATCGGCTATAGCCCATGGATTTTTTCGATTTTGAGGTCGGGAAAATTTGTTGAGATTTTGATTCATATCGGTTCTAACGTGTTTGAAATGCACAATATTCTTGTTTCAAGAGGATTCTGAGCCTTCGTTCTGAAGTTGCAGGTCTTCAAAGTCGACGTCGAAAATGGCTCAATATCAACATCCCATAACTCGACTTCCCGAATAGTTCTGGAAGAATGGCCGACTGAAATGGAATCAGCGTTGTCGGTTCCATAACTGACAGGAGTTTCAAACAGATCGGAGTCAAAAAATTTTCGGGTCAAAATTTGAAAAATCCGTGGGCTATAGCCCATGGTTTTTTTCGATTTTGAGGTCGGGAAAAATTGTTGAGATTTTGATTTATATCGGTTCTAACGTGTTTGAAATGCACAATATTCTTGTTTTAAGAGTATTCTGAGCCTTCGTTCTGAAGTTGCAGGTCTTCAAAGTCGACGTCGAAAATGGCTCAACTTTAACATCCCATAACTCGACTTCTCGAATAGTTCTGGATGAATGGCCAACAGAAATGGAATGAGAGTTGTCGGTTCTATAAATGACGAGAGTTTCAAACAGATCGGAGTCAAAAAATTTTCGGGTCAAAAATTGAAAAATCCGTGGGCTATAGCCCATGGATTTTTTCGATTTTGAGGTCGGGAAAAATTGTTGAGATTTTGATTTATATCGACTCTAACGTGTTTGAAATGCACAATATTCTTGTTTTAAGAGGATTCTGAGCCTTCGTTCTGAAGTTGCAGGTCTTCAAAGTTGACGTCGAAAATGGCTCAAATTTAACATCCCATAACTCGACTTCCCGAATAGTTCTGGATGAATGGCCAACAGAAATGGAATGAGAGTTGTCGTTTCTATAAATGACGAGAGTTTCAAACAGATCGGAGTCAAAAAATTTTCGGGTCAAAATTTGAAAAATCCGTGGGCTATAGCCCATGGTTTTTTTCGATTTTGAGGTCGGGAAAAATTGTTGAGATTTTGATTTATATCGGTTCTAACGTGTTTGAAATGCACAATATTCTTGTTTTAAGAGGATGCTGAGCCTTCGTTCTGAAGTTGCAGGTCTTCAAAGTCGACGTCGAAAATGGCTCAACTTTAACATCCCATAACTCGACTTCTCGAATAGTTCTGGATGAATGGCCAACAGAAATGGAATGAGAGTTGTCGGTTCTATAAATGACGAGAGTTTCAAACAGATCGGAGTCAAAAAATTTTCGGGTCAAAAATTGAAAAATCCGTGGGCTATAGCCCATGGATTTTTTCGATTTTGAGGTCGGGAAAAATTGTTGAGATTTTGATTTATATCGGTTCTAACGTGTTTGAAATGCACAATATTCTTGTTTTAAGAGGATTCTGAGCCTTCGTTCTGAAGTTGCAGGTCTTCAAAGTTGACGTCGAAAATGGCTCAACTTTCACATCCCATAACTCGACTTCCCGAATAGTTCTGGACGAATGGCCAACAGAAATGGAAACAGCGTTGTCGGTTTCACAACTGACGAGAGTTTCAAACTGATCGGAGTCAAAAAATTTTCGGGTCAAAAATTGAAAAATCCGTGGGCTATAGCCCATGGATTTTGTTCGATTTTGAGGTCGGGAAAAATTGTTGAGATTTTGATTTTTATCCATTTTAACGTGTTTGAAATGCACAATATTCTTGTTTTAAGAGGATTCTGAGCCTTCGTTCTGAAGTTGCAGGTCTTCAAAATCGACGTCGAAAATGGCTCAACTTTAACATCCCATAACTCGACTTCCCGAATAGTTCTGGATGAATGGCAGACAGAAATGGAAACAGCGTTGTCGGTTTCACAACTGACGAGAGTTTCAAACAGATCGGAGTCAAAAAATTTTCGGGTCAAAAATTGAAAAATCCGTGGGCTATAGCCCATGGATTGTTTCGATTTTGAGGTCGGGAAAAATTGTTGAGATTTTGATTTATATCGGTTCTAACGTGTTTGAAATGCACAATATTCTTGTTTTAAGAGGATTCTGAGTCTTCGTTCTGAAGTTGCAGGTCTTCAAAGTCGACGTCGAAAATGGCTCAAATTTAACATCCCATAACTCGACTTCCCGAATAGTTCTGGATGAATGGCCAACAGAAATGGAATGAGAGTTGTCGGTTCTATAAATGACGAGAGTTTCAAACAGATCGGAGTCAAAAAATTTTCGGGTCAAAAATTGAAAAATCCGTGGGCTATAGCCCATGGATTTTTTCGATTTTGAGGTCGGGAAAAATTGTTGAGATTTTGATTTATATCGGTTCTAACGTGTTTGAAATGCACAATATTCTTGTTTTAAGAGGATTCTGAGCCTTCGTTCTGAAGTTGCAGGTCTTCAAAGTCGACGTCAAAAATGGCTCAACTTTCACATCCCATAACTCGACTTCCCGAATAGTTCTGGATGAATGGCCCACAGAAATGGAAACAGCGTTGTCGGTTTCACAACTGACGAGAGTTTCAAACAGATCGGAGTCAAAAAATTTTCGGGTCAAAAATTGAAAAATCCGTGGGCTATAGCCCATGGATTGTTTCGATTTTGAGGTCGGGAAAAATTGTTGAGATTTTGATTTATATCGGTTCTAACGTGTTTGAAATGCACAATATTCTTGTTTTAAGAGGATTCTGAGTCTTCGTTCTGAAGTTGCAGGTCTTCAAAGTCGACGTCGAAAATGGCTCAAGTTTAACATCCCATAACTCGACTTCCCGAATAGTTCTGAATGAATGGCCAACAGAAATGGAATGAGAGTTGTCGGTTCTATAAATGACGAGAGTTTCAAACAGATCGGAGTCAAAAAATTTTCGGGTCAAAAATTGAAAAATCCGTGGGCTATAGCCCATGGATTTTTTCGATTTTGAGGTCGGGAAAAATTGTTGAGATTTTGATTTATATCGGTTCTAACGTGTTTGAAATGCACAATATTCTTGTTTTAAGAGGATTCTGAGCCTTCGTTCTGAAGTTGCAGGTCTTCAAAGTCGACGTCAAAAATGGCTCAACTTTCACATCCCATAACTCGACTTCCCGAATAGTTCTGGATGAATGGCCAACAGAAATGGAAACAGCGTTGTCGGTTTCACAACTGACGAGAGTTTCAAACAGATCGGAGTCAAAAAATTTTCGGGTCAAAAATTAAAAAATCCGTGGGCTATAGCCCATGGATTTTTTCGATTTTGAGGTCGGGAAAAATTGTTGAGATTTTGATTTATATCGACTCTAACGTGTTTGAAATGCACAATATTCTTGTTTTAAGAGGATTCTGAGCCTTCGTTCTGAAGTTGCAGGTCTTCAAAGTCGACGTCAAAAATGGCTCAACTTTCACATCCCATAACTCGACTTCCCGAATAGTTCTGGATGAATGGCCAACAGAAATGGAAACAGCGTTGTCGGTTTCACAACTGACGAGAGTTTCAAACAGATCGGAGTCAAAAAATTTTCGGGTCAAAAATTGAAAAATCCGTGGGCTATAGCCCATGGATTTTTTCGATTTTGAGGTCGGGAAGAATTGTTGAGATTTTGATTTATATCGGTTCTAACGTGTTTGAAATGCACAATATTCTTGTTTTAAGAGGATTCTGAGCCTTCGTTCTGAAGTTGCAGGTCTTCAAAGTCGACGTCGAAAATGGCTCAACTTTCACATCCCATAACTCGACTTCCCGAATAGTTCTGGAAGAATGGCCGACTGAAATGGAATCAGCGTTGTCGGTTCCATAACTGACAGGAGTTTCAAACAGATCGGAGTCAAAAAATTTTCGGGTCAAAAATTGAAAAATCCGTGGGCTATAGCCCATGGATTTTTTCGATTTTGAGGTCGGGAAGAATTGTTGAGATTTTGATTTATATCGGTTCTAACGTGTTTGAAATGCACAATATTCTTGTTTTAAGAGGATTATGAGCCTTCGTTCTGAAGTTGCAGGTCTTCAAAGTCGACGTCGAAAATGGCTCAACTTTCACATCCCATAACTCGACTTCCCGAATAGTTCTGGATGAATGGCCAACAGAAATGGAAACAGCGTTGTCGGTTCCACAACTGACGAGAGTTTCAAACAGATCGGAGTCAAAAAATTTTCGGGTCAAAAATTGAAAAATCCGTGGGCTATAGCCCATGGATTTTTTCGATTTTGAGGTCGGGAAGAATTGTTGAGATTTTGATTTATATCGGTTCTAACGTGTTTGAAATGCACAATATTCTTGTTTTAAGAGGATTCTGAGCCTTCGTTCTGAAGTTGCAGGTCTTCAAAGTCGACGTCGAAAATGGCTCAACTTTCACATCCCATAACTCGACTTCCCGAATAGTTCTGGATGAATGGCCAACAGAAATGGAAACAGCGTTGTCGGTTCCACAACTGACGAGAGTTTCAAACAGATCGGAGTCAAAAAATTTTCGGGTCAAAAATTGAAAGATCCGTGGGCTATAGCCCATGGATTTTTTCGATTTTGAGGTCGGGAAGAATTGTTGAGATTTTGATTTATATCGGTTCTAACGTGTTTGAAATGCACAATATTCTTGTTTTAAGAGGATTATGAGCCTTCGTTCTGAAGTTGCAGGTCTTCAAAGTCGACGTCAAAAATGGCTCAACTTTCACATCCCATAACTCGACTTCCCGAATAGTTCTGGATGAATGGCCAACAGAAATGGAAACAGCGTTGTCGGTTTCACAACTGACGAGAGTTTCAAACAGATCGGAGTCAAAAAATTTTCGGGTCAAAAATTGAAAAATCCGTGGGCTATAGCCCATGGATTTTTTCGATTTTGAGGTCGGGAAAAATTGTTGAGATTTTGATTTATATCGACTCTAACGTGTTTGAAATGCACAATATTCTTGTTTTAAGAGGATTCTGAGCCTTCGTTCTGAAGTTGCAGGTCTTCAAAGTCGACGTCAAAAATGGCTCAACTTTCACATCCCATAACTCGACTTCCCGAATAGTTCTGGATGAATGGCCAACAGAAATGGAAACAGCGTTGTCGGTTTCACAACTGACGAGAGTTTCAAACAGATCGGAGTCAAAAAATTTTCGGGTCAAAAATTGAAAAATCCGTGGGCTATAGCCCATGGATTTTTTCGATTTTGAGGTCGGGAAGAATTGTTGAGATTTTGATTTATATCGGTTCTAACGTGTTTGAAATGCACAATATTCTTGTTTTAAGAGGATTCTGAGCCTTCGTTCTGAAGTTGCAGGTCTTCAAAGTCGACGTCGAAAATGGCTCAACTTTCACATCCCATAACTCGACTTCCCGAATAGTTCTGGAAGAATGGCCGACTGAAATGGAATCAGCGTTGTCGGTTCCATAACTGACAGGAGTTTCAAACAGATCGGAGTCAAAAAATTTTCGGGTCAAAAATTGAAAAATCCGTGGGCTATAGCCCATGGATTTTTTCGATTTTGAGGTCGGGAAGAATTGTTGAGATTTTGATTTATATCGGTTCTAACGTGTTTGAAATGCACAATATTCTTGTTTTAAGAGGATTATGAGCCTTCGTTCTGAAGTTGCAGGTCTTCAAAGTCGACGTCGAAAATGGCTCAACTTTCACATCCCATAACTCGACTTCCCGAATAGTTCTGGATGAATGGCCAACAGAAATGGAATGAGAGTTGTCGGTTCTATAAATGACGAGAGTTTCAAACAGATCGGAGTCAAAAAATTTTCGGGTCAAAAATTGAAAAATCCGTGGGCTATAGCCCATGGATTTTTTCGATTTTGAGGTCGGGAAAAATTGTTGAGATTTTGATTTATATCGACTCTAACGTGTTTGAAATGCACAATATTCTTGTTTTAAGAGGATTCTGAGCCTTCGTTCTGAAGTTGCAGGTCTTCAAAGTTGACGTCGAAAATGGCTCAAATTTAACATCCCATAACTCGACTTCCCGAATAGTTCTGGATGAATGGCCAACAGAAATGGAATGAGAGTTGTCGTTTCTATAAATGACGAGAGTTTCAAACAGATCGGAGTCAAAAAATTTTCGGGTCAAAATTTGAAAAATCCGTGGGCTATAGCCCATGGTTTTTTTCGATTTTGAGGTCGGGAAAAATTGTTGAGATTTTGATTTATATCGGTTCTAACGTGTTTGAAATGCACAATATTCTTGTTTTAAGAGGATGCTGAGCCTTCGTTCTGAAGTTGCAGGTCTTCAAAGTCGACGTCGAAAATGGCTCAACTTTAACATCCCATAACTCGACTTCTCGAATAGTTCTGGATGAATGGCCAACAGAAATGGAATGAGAGTTGTCGGTTCTATAAATGACGAGAGTTTCAAACAGATCGGAGTCAAAAAATTTTCGGGTCAAAAATTGAAAAATCCGTGGGCTATAGCCCATGGATTTTTTCGATTTTGAGGTCGGGAAAAATTGTTGAGATTTTGATTTATATCGGTTCTAACGTGTTTGAAATGCACAATATTCTTGTTTTAAGAGGATTCTGAGCCTTCGTTCTGAAGTTGCAGGTCTTCAAAGTTGACGTCGAAAATGGCTCAACTTTCACATCCCATAACTCGACTTCCCGAATAGTTCTGGACGAATGGCCAACAGAAATGGAAACAGCGTTGTCGGTTTCACAACTGACGAGAGTTTCAAACTGATCGGAGTCAAAAAATTTTCGGGTCAAAAATTGAAAAATCCGTGGGCTATAGCCCATGGATTTTGTTCGATTTTGAGGTCGGGAAAAATTGTTGAGATTTTGATTTTTATCCATTTTAACGTGTTTGAAATGCACAATATTCTTGTTTTAAGAGGATTCTGAGCCTTCGTTCTGAAGTTGCAGGTCTTCAAAATCGACGTCGAAAATGGCTCAACTTTAACATCCCATAACTCGACTTCCCGAATAGTTCTGGATGAATGGCAGACAGAAATGGAAACAGCGTTGTCGGTTTCACAACTGACGAGAGTTTCAAACAGATCGGAGTCAAAAAATTTTCGGGTCAAAAATTGAAAAATCCGTGGGCTATAGCCCATGGATTGTTTCGATTTTGAGGTCGGGAAAAATTGTTGAGATTTTGATTTATATCGGTTCTAACGTGTTTGAAATGCACAATATTCTTGTTTTAAGAGGATTCTGAGTCTTCGTTCTGAAGTTGCAGGTCTTCAAAGTCGACGTCGAAAATGGCTCAAATTTAACATCCCATAACTCGACTTCCCGAATAGTTCTGAATGAATGGCCAACAGAAATGGAATGAGAGTTGTCGGTTCTATAAATGACGAGAGTTTCAAACAGATCGGAGTCAAAAAATTTTCGGGTCAAAAATTGAAAAATCCGTGGGCTATAGCCCATGGATTTTTTCGATTTTGAGGTCGGGAAAAATTGTTGAGATTTTGATTTATATCGGTTCTAACGTGTTTGAAATGCACAATATTCTTGTTTTAAGAGGATTCTGAGCCTTCGTTCTGAAGTTGCAGGTCTTCAAAGTCGACGTCAAAAATGGCTCAACTTTCACATCCCATAACTCGACTTCCCGAATAGTTCTGGATGAATGGCCCACAGAAATGGAATTAGCGTTGTCGGTTTCACAACTGACGAGAGTTTCAAACAGATCGGAGTCAAAAAATTTTCGGGTCAAAAATTGAAAAATCCGTGGGCTATAGCCCATGGATTGTTTCGATTTTGAGGTCGGGAAAAATTGTTGAGATTTTGATTTATATCGGTTCTAACGTGTTTGAAATGCACAATATTCTTGTTTTAAGAGGATTCTGAGTCTTCGTTCTGAAGTTGCAGGTCTTCAAAGTCGACGTCGAAAATGGCTCAAGTTTAACATCCCATAACTCGACTTCCCGAATAGTTCTGAATGAATGGCCAACAGAAATGGAATGAGAGTTGTCGGTTCTATAAATGACGAGAGTTTCAAACAGATCGGAGTCAAAAAATTTTCGGGTCAAAAATTGAAAAATCCGTGGGCTATAGCCCATGGATTTTTTCGATTTTGAGGTCGGGAAAAATTGTTGAGATTTTGATTTATATCGGTTCTAACGTGTTTGAAATGCACAATATTCTTGTTTTAAGAGGATTCTGAGCCTTCGTTCTGAAGTTGCAGGTCTTCAAAGTCGACGTCAAAAATGGCTCAACTTTCACATCCCATAACTCGACTTCCCGAATAGTTCTGGATGAATGGCCAACAGAAATGGAAACAGCGTTGTCGGTTTCACAACTGACGAGAGTTTCAAACAGATCGGAGTCAAAAAATTTTCGGGTCAAAAATTAAAAAATCCGTGGGCTATAGCCCATGGATTTTTTCGATTTTGAGGTCGGGAAAAATTGTTGAGATTTTGATTTATATCGACTCTAACGTGTTTGAAATGCACAATATTCTTGTTTTAAGAGGATTCTGAGCCTTCGTTCTGAAGTTGCAGGTCTTCAAAGTCGACGTCAAAAATGGCTCAACTTTCACATCCCATAACTCGACTTCCCGAATAGTTCTGGATGAATGGCCAACAGAAATGGAAACAGCGTTGTCGGTTTCACAACTGACGAGAGTTTCAAACAGATCGGAGTCAAAAAATTTTCGGGTCAAAAATTGAAAAATCCGTGGGCTATAGCCCATGGATTTTTTCGATTTTGAGGTCGGGAAGAATTGTTGAGATTTTGATTTATATCGGTTCTAACGTGTTTGAAATGCACAATATTCTTGTTTTAAGAGGATTCTGAGCCTTCGTTCTGAAGTTGCAGGTCTTCAAAGTCGACGTCGAAAATGGCTCAACTTTCACATCCCATAACTCGACTTCCCGAATAGTTCTGGAAGAATGGCCGACTGAAATGGAATCAGCGTTGTCGGTTCCATAACTGACAGGAGTTTCAAACAGATCGGAGTCAAAAAATTTTCGGGTCAAAAATTGAAAAATCCGTGGGCTATAGCCCATGGATTTTTTCGATTTTGAGGTCGGGAAGAATTGTTGAGATTTTGATTTATATCGGTTCTAACGTGTTTGAAATGCACAATATTCTTGTTTTAAGAGGATTATGAGCCTTCGTTCTGAAGTTGCAGGTCTTCAAAGTCGACGTCGAAAATGGCTCAACTTTCACATCCCATAACTCGACTTCCCGAATAGTTCTGGATGAATGGCCAACAGAAATGGAAACAGCGTTGTCGGTTCCACAACTGACGAGAGTTTCAAACAGATCGGAGTCAAAAAATTTTCGGGTCAAAAATTGAAAAATCCGTGGGCTATAGCCCATGGATTTTTTCGATTTTGAGGTCGGGAAGAATTGTTGAGATTTTGATTTATATCGGTTCTAACGTGTTTGAAATGCACAATATTCTTGTTTTAAGAGGATTCTGAGCCTTCGTTCTGAAGTTGCAGGTCTTCAAAGTCGACGTCGAAAATGGCTCAACTTTCACATCCCATAACTCGACTTCCCGAATAGTTCTGGATGAATGGCCAACAGAAATGGAAACAGCGTTGTCGGTTCCACAACTGACGAGAGTTTCAAACAGATCGGAGTCAAAAAATTTTCGGGTCAAAAATTGAAAAATCCGTGGGCTATAGCCCATGGATTTTTTCGATTTTGAGGTCGGGAAGAATTGTTGAGATTTTGATTTATATCGGTTCTAACGTGTTTGAAATGCACAATATTCTTGTTTTAAGAGGATTATGAGCCTTCGTTCTGAAGTTGCAGGTCTTCAAAGTCGACGTCAAAAATGGCTCAACTTTCACATCCCATAACTCGACTTCCCGAATAGTTCTGGATGAATGGCCAACAGAAATGGAAACAGCGTTGTCGGTTTCACAACTGACGAGAGTTTCAAACAGATCGGAGTCAAAAAATTTTCGGGTCAAAAATTGAAAAATCCGTGGGCTATAGCCCATGGATTTTTTCGATTTTGAGGTCGGGAAAAATTGTTGAGATTTTGATTTATATCGACTCTAACGTGTTTGAAATGCACAATATTCTTGTTTTAAGAGGATTCTGAGCCTTCGTTCTGAAGTTGCAGGTCTTCAAAGTCGACGTCAAAAATGGCTCAACTTTCACATCCCATAACTCGACTTCCCGAATAGTTCTGGATGAATGGCCAACAGAAATGGAAACAGCGTTGTCGGTTTCACAACTGACGAGAGTTTCAAACAGATCGGAGTCAAAAAATTTTCGGGTCAAAAATTGAAAAATCCGTGGGCTATAGCCCATGGATTTTTTCGATTTTGAGGTCGGGAAGAATTGTTGAGATTTTGATTTATATCGGTTCTAACGTGTTTGAAATGCACAATATTCTTGTTTTAAGAGGATTCTGAGCCTTCGTTCTGAAGTTGCAGGTCTTCAAAGTCGACGTCGAAAATGGCTCAACTTTCACATCCCATAACTCGACTTCCCGAATAGTTCTGGAAGAATGGCCGACTGAAATGGAATCAGCGTTGTCGGTTCCATAACTGACAGGAGTTTCAAACAGATCGGAGTCAAAAAATTTTCGGGTCAAAAATTGAAAAATCCGTGGGCTATAGCCCATGGATTTTTTCGATTTTGAGGTCGGGAAGAATTGTTGAGATTTTGATTTATATCGGTTCTAACGTGTTTGAAATGCACAATATTCTTGTTTTAAGAGGATTATGAGCCTTCGTTCTGAAGTTGCAGGTCTTCAAAGTCGACGTCGAAAATGGCTCAACTTTCACATCCCATAACTCGACTTCCCGAATAGTTCTGGATGAATGGCCAACAGAAATGGAAACAGCGTTGTCGGTTCCACAACTGACGAGAGTTTCAAACAGATCGGAGTCAAAAAATTTTCGGGTCAAAAATTGAAAAATCCGTGGGCTATAGCCCATGGATTTTTTCGATTTTGAGGTCGGGAAGAATTGTTGAGATTTTGATTTATATCGGTTCTAACGTGTTTGAAATGCACAATATTCTTGTTTTAAGAGGATTCTGAGCCTTCGTTCTGAAGTTGCAGGTCTTCAAAGTCGACGTCGAAAATGGCTCAACTTTAACATCCCATAACTCGACTTCCCGAATAGTTCTGAATGAAAGGCCAACAGAAGTGGAAACAGCGTTGTCGGTTCTATAAACGACGAGAGTTTCAAACAGATCGGAGTCAAAAAATTTTCGGGTCAAAAATTGAAAAATCCGTGGGCTATAGCCCATGGATTTTTTCGATTTTGAGGTCGGGAAGAATTGTTGAGATTTTGATTTATATCGGTTCTAACGTGTTTGAAATGCACAATATTCTTGTTTTAAGAGGATTCTGAGCCTTCGTTCTGAAGTTGCAGGTCTTCAAAGTCGACGTCGAAAATGGCTCAACTTTCACATCCCATAACTCGACTTCCCGAATAGTTCTGGATGAATGGCCAACAGAAATGGAAACAGCGTTGTCGGTTCCACAACTGACGAGAGTTTCAAACAGATCGGAGTCAAAAAATTTTCGGGTCAAAAATTGAAAAATCCGTGGGCTATAGCCCATGGATTTTTTCGATTTTGAGGTCGGAAAGAATTGTTGAGATTTTGATTTATATCGGTTCTAACGTGTTTGAAATGCACAATATTCTTGTTTTAAGAGGATTCTGAGCCTTCGTTCTGAAGTTGCAGGTCTTCAAAGTCGACGTCGAAAATGGCTCAACTTTCACATCCCATAACTCGACTTCCCGAATAGTTCTGGATGAATGGCCAACAGAAATGGAAACAGCGTTGTCGGTTCCACAACTGACGAGAGTTTCAAACAGATCGGAGTCAAAAAATTTTCGGGTCAAAAATTGAAAAATCCGTGGGCTATAGCCCATGGATTTTTTCGATTTTGAGGTCGGGAAGAATTGTTGAGATTTTGATTTATATCGGTTCTAACGTGTTTGAAATGCACAATATTCTTGTTTTAAGAGGATTCTGAGCCTTCGTTCTGAAGTTGCAGGTCTTCAAAGTCGACGTCGAAAATGGCTCAACTTTCACATCCCATAACTCGACTTCCCGAATAGTTCTGGATGAATGGTCAACAGAAATGGAAACAGCGTTGTCGGTTCCACAACTGACGAGAGTTTCAAACAGATCGGAGTCAAAAAATTTTCGGGTCAAAAATTGAAAAATCCGTGGGCTATAGCCCATGGATTTTTTCGATTTTGAGGTCGGGAAGAATTGTTGAGATTTTGATTTATATCGGTTCTAACGTGTTTGAAATGCACAATATTCTTGTTTTAAGAGGATTCTGAGCCTTCGTTCTGAAGTTGCAGGTCTTCAAAGTCGACGTCGAAAATGGCTCAACTTTCACATCCCATAACTCGACTTCCCGAATAGTTCTGGATGAATGGCCAACAGAAATGGAAACAGCGTTGTTGGTTCCACAACTGACGAGAGTTTCAAACAGATCGTAGTCAAAAAATTTTTTGGTCGAAAATTGAAAAATCCGTTGGCCCATGGGTTTTTTCGATTTTGAGGTCGGGAAAAAGTTGTTGAGATTTTGTTTTGTATTGATTCTGAATCGTTCGAGATGTATACTATTCTGGTTTCAATTGGATTCTGAGCCTCCGTTCTGAAGATACGAGTCTTCAAAGTCGACGTCAAGAATGCCTCAACTTCAACACTCCATAATTCGACTTTCCGAATAGTTTTGGATGAATGAATAGAAGAAATGGAAGCAGCAGAGCTGGTTCTATGAACGGCGAAAGTTTCAGTCATATCGGAGTCAAAAATTTTTCGGGTCAAAAATTGGAAATATTGTTGATATCATTTCTGAAAGACAAGAAAATCGGAGTAAAAATTGTCGTCAAAGTTTATTGATTATAATCAGAAAATACCACACTGATGTTGATTGAAAATGCCTTGGAAATTTAGAAATATGATGACTGCACGATAGATAAGTGTTAGAATCAGATATGAATTCAAGATTATGGTGGAGAAAAGTGGAAAACTGATGGACTGTGTCAAAAATCATCTGAATCCACAACTACAGTAAAAAAAAAACCGTGGGAGAGCCACCATGGATTTTTTCGATTTTGGGGTCGGAAAAAAGTTGTTGAGATTTTGTTTGATATCGATTCACAACTGGTTGAGATGTATACTATTCTTGTTTTAATACGATTCAGAGCCTCCGATCTGAAGTTACGGGTCTTCAAGGTCGACGTCAAGCATGCCTCAACTTCGTTACTCCATAATTCAAGTTTCCGAATAGTTCTGGATGAATGAATAGAAGAAATGGAAGCAGCACAGTTGGTTCTATAAACGGCAAAAGTTTCGGTCAGATCGGAGTCAAAAAATTTTTGCCCAGGTTTTTTTTTCGATTTTGGGGTCGGAAAAACTTGTCCAGATTTTGCTTGGTATTGTTTCACAACTGTTTGAGATTTATACTATTCTTGTTTTATTACGATTCAGAGCCTCCGTTCTGAAGTTACAGGTCTTCAAAGATGACGTCAAAATTGCCTCAATTTCAACACTCCATAACGCGATTTCCCGCATAGCTCTGGTTGATTGATCACTTTTTTCTGAACCACAAGGGTTAGGGTCATGTCATGGATAGTTCAAATTCGGGGCTACAGAAAAACACCGTGGGAATAAACAAGAAGAACTACTGCAGTTGCGTGAGTCCTGAAACATTTGCCACTTGCGAGTTATTCTCAATATTCTGCAGCTTGAATCGTTCTCTGTAGCACGCTGGCACTCTGCATGTTTCAGATGTACAATTGACGATGTGAAAATAGATGAGCCCATTGATGACTATGCAGATGCTACAGTCGTCGTCATTTCTACGGCACTGTCGGACGTGTTTCAGTTGAGCCTTCATCTGAAAGTTATGTTTGTTGAACTTTCAACAATTTTTCATCCGACGACACCATTCTCATAAGATTCAGAATTTTCGATTCTATCAATTGTACTATTTTGAAACAACTATGACATTTTTTTCTGAAGTTACAGGCCTTCAAAATCGACGTCAGAAAATGCTCAACTTCAACACTCTGTAACTCGACTCCAAATCTTTTTCATCTGGCGAAATTATGCTCATTTTATTCAGAATCGTCAGTTCTGCAAGGTTCTCTGTTTTCAAACGACTCTGAGAGAAAAAAAAACAAAAAATGATGGGCCGAAATTCGGAAAATCCAGGGACTTCAGCTCACTGTTTTTTTCGATACTGTGGTCGAAAAAATTGTAGAAGTTTTGACTATTATTTGGTTTCAAAACTCTCATGATGAAAAAAATGATAGTCTCACATGATTCCATTCTGACGGCCTTCAAAATCGACCTCATAAAATGCTCAACTTCAACACTCTGTAACTCGACTTCTAGAAGTTTCCATTTGACGAGACCAAGCTCATTATATCAAGTATTGTCGATTCTATCAGCTCATCTGTTTTCGGCTTTTTCAAAACTGCATTTAAAAATACTAAAACCAAAAAAAAACCCCCAAGATCAAGAACTGACTCAAGTTTGACCGATCGAAAAATCCTTTCATAGTTCGTGCAATTGCCTACATATCAGCTCATTAGTGAAAAAGTCAACCTAAATAAGGTCACATTAGGTTGTTTTCGATGAACCTTCTTCTCTATAGCATAACAAGCAGAGAAGGTTCAAAACTAATAGATCAAAAATGAGTATTTGTGATCATTTTTGTTGTTCTTCAGTTCAATTTGGAAAAAGGTCATGAAGGATAGAGAAAAGTACAGTAATCAAAAATTGTTTGAACAAATTTTGTAGTTTAACAAACTGTTAAAAAAAAGTGTTCAATAGGTCGTGGATCAGCTTCTCTGACTTCGGTCGATTCTGAGACAAAAAATTCTTGGGTCGAAAATTGAAAAATCCGTTGGCTATAGCCCAGGAATTTCATCGATTTTGGGGTAGGAAAAAAGTTGTTGAGATTTTGTTTGGTATTGATTCAAAATCGTTTGAGATGTATACTATTCTTTTTTAATAGGATTCCGAACCTCCGTTCTGAAGTTACGGGTCTTCAGAGTCGACGTCAAGAATGCCTCAACTTCGTTACTCCATAATTCAACTTTCCGAATAGTTCTGGATGAATGCATAATAGAAATGGAATCAGCACAGTTGGTTCTATAAACGGAGAAAGTTTCGGTCAGATCGGAGTCAAAACTTTTTTGGTCGAAAATTGAAAAATCCGTTGCCCCATGGATTTTTTTCGATTTTGGGGTCGGAAAAAAGTTGTTGAGATTTTGTTTGGTATCGATTCAAAACCGTTTGAGATGCATACTATTCTTGTTTTAATAGGATTCCGAGCCTCCGTTCTGAAGTTACGGGTCTTCAAAGTCGACGTCAAGAATGCCTCAACTTCGTTACTTCATAATTCAACTTTCGAATAGTTCTGGATGAATGAATTACAGAAATGGAATCAGCACAGTTGGTTCTATAAAAGGAGAAAGTTTCGGTCAGATCGGAGTCAAAAATTTTTTGGTCGAAAATTGAAAAATCCGTTGGCCCATGGATTTTTTTCGATTTTGGGGTAGGAAAAAAGTTGTTGAGATTTTGATTGGTATCGATTCAAAACCGTTTGAGATGCATTCTATTCTTGTTTTAATAGGATTCCGAGCCTCCGTTCTGAAGTTACGGGTCTTCAAAGTCGACGTCAAGAATGCCTCAACTTCGTTACTCCATAATTCAACTTTCCGAATAGTTCTGGATGAATGAATAATAGAAATGGAATCAGCACAGTTGGTTCTATAAACGGAGAAAGTTTCGGTCAGATCGGAGTCAAAACTTTTTTGGTCGAAAATTGAAAAATCCGTGGGCCTAGGAATTTTTTCGATTTTGGGGTCGGAAAAAAGTTGTTGAGATTTTGTTTGGTATCGATTCTAAAAAGTTTGAGATGTATACTATTCTTGTTTTAATAGGATTCCGAGCCTCCGTTCTGAAGTTACGGGTCTTCAGAGTCGACGTCAAGAATGCCTCAACTTCAACACTCTATAACACGAGTTCCCGAATAGTTCTGGATGAATGGATAATATGAATGGAATCAGCACGATTGACACTATAAACAGCGAAAATTCCAAACAGATCGGAGTCAAAAATTCTTGGGTCAAAAGTTGAAAAATCCGTGGGCTATAGCCCATGGATTTTTTCATTTTAGAAAACCGTTTACCTCTTTACAGCTTTCATCATGAGGACAGTTATCCTGACATTCGGCAGCTCTTTCCATTGTTTCTAGAGCCGCTTTGATCTCCAAACTTGGAATTTCCTCATTTTTCAATATGATTTTGAGCAGTTGAACCGGCTCGATTTCCAGCAGCATCTGAAATAATGATTGTCTCTCCCTCTCTCTCTCTCTCTCTCTCTCTCTCTCTCAATCTCTCTCTCTCTCTCTCTCTCTCTCTCTCTCTCTCTCTCTATATATATATATATATATATATATATATATATATATATATATATATATATATCTCTCTTTCTCTCCCTCTCTCTCTCTCTCTCTCTCTCTCTCTCTCTCTCTCTCTCTCTCTCTCTCTCTCCTCTCTCCCCTCTCTCTCTCTCTTTCTCTCTCAGTTTTCCCCCTCTCTCCCTATCGCTGATCCCTGAGGGTGAACTGAAAGTAGTGAGGAGATGATAATTTTGGCTACGAGCCATAATTATAAACGAAATACATGAAAAGGTAGGTGAAAAGCACCAATTATAAGATGATAATTTGTCCTAGTTCGACGCCAATTCACTTTACTTTTTCGTGGGATACAAAGCGAGTGAGAGAAAGAAAGAAAGAGAGAGAGAGAGAAAGAGAGAAAGGGAGAGAGAGAAGGAGAGAGAGAGGAGGAGAGAGGTAGGGGGATAGAGGGAGGCAGAGAGAGAGAGAGAGGAAGAGAGAAAGGAAGAGAGAGAAGGAAAGAGAGAGAGATAAAATGAGAGTTTCAAGAACCCACTCACTTTTTTCTGTTCAAGAATTATAATT
>OZ022253.1:1377696-1390196 GCA_963978915.1 Caenorhabditis parvicauda
TAATATTCGAGGCAAAACTATTCAAAAAGTCTTTCTCTGACTAAAAAAAGACTTTTTGAGTAGTTCTGTCTCAAACCGTCTGTCCTTTAAGTCTATCCCTTTCACATTTTCATTATCGTAATAAACTTTTTAGTCGAATTTTGTATTTTTCGAAAACTGTCCCATCAGGATCAGTGGAGATGACTCGAAATGGTCCTAACGTCTGTCCGATCTTGTTGATTTGGAGTAGTAACAAATTTGATCTCATGACGTCATCAAAATTATTCTCGGGAATCAAAACTTCATCATTACAAAGCTCATCGGATGACAATTCATCAAAACAATTAACATTGTTATCAAAACACAACAATCTGTTTGATCGGCGAAACCCGCGGCAGGTCCGCGATCCGTACAAAGTCGGAAGCAGAAGTAGATCAAAAACTTAGGTGAGCAGGCGATTGAGGGTGGTCGATCAAACGGCTCAGAGGTGTGAGAGAGTGAGTGAGAGAGAGAGAGAGAGAGAGAGTCTCTGTCGTCAAATATGACGTGAGGTCTGCATTAATCTAAATCTACTCTTTTCCCACCAATTCGTAACAGAATGCGGTCAAAACATCACATTTCACGACGAATTTACAATCGAAGAAAACACAGCAATTTCCATTAGACGTTCTCACACGAAAGCCTACAATTTGCTTTCCCCTTCACTAGTGTTCGCTCTCCCGCTTGTGTAATCGAAAATCATCGCATCGGTGGTTCAGTGGTAGAATGCTCGCCTGCCACGCGGGCGGCCCGGGTTCGATTCCCGGTCGATGCAATTGTTTTGTATTGTCTAAGGCTCAATTTTTCAAATTTAAGGTTCAAAAAAATTTTTCAATGTCAAAACACTCTTAACTAGATGCCCGAATGCTCTTGACCGTTTTTCTTCATTCCCGTTCCCGCGGGATACCAATTCCATTCCCGCGGGATCATAGTTCCGTTCCCGCGGGATGCGTGTTTTTTGGTTCAGTGGTAGAATGCTCGCCTGCCACGCGGGCGGCCCGGGTTCGATTCCCGGTCGATGCAATTGTTTTTGCTTTTTCGTTGTTTTCGGTACATTTTCGCCAGATTCCATAGCGCAACGGCTCTACATCGGAACTCAACTTCATGAGGCCTTGGGATCGATCCCCGCCGCGGACATTAAATTATTGCAAAAGCAAAAATGATCAACGTAGATGATAAAGTCAAGCTAAACCAGTTTACTAGATGATAACTATCATATAATGGCTTTCATCTACTATTTGAAAATCTCGTCGCATCGGTGGTTCAGTGGTAGAATGCTCGCCTGCCACGCGGGCGGCCCGGGTTCGATTCCCGGTCGATGCAATTGTTTTTGCTTTTTTTGTTGTACTCGGCACAAAAAATTTTCAATGTCAAAACACTCTAAACTAGATGCCCGAATGCTCTTGACAGTTTTCTTCATTCATGTTCCCGCGAGATCCCAGTTCCATTCCCGCTGGATCATAGTTCCGTTCCCGCAGGATGCGGGTTTTTTTGGTTCAGTGGTAGAATGCTCGCCTGCCACGCGGGCGGCCCGGGTTCGATTCCCGGTCGATGCAATTGTTTTTGCTTTTTCGTTGTTTTCGGCACATTTTCGCCAGATTCCATAGCGCAACGGCTCTACATCGGAACTCAACTTCATGAGGCCTTGGGATCGATGCCCGCCGCGGACATTAAATTATTGCAAAAGCAAAAATGATCAACGTAGATGATAAAGCCAAGCTAAACCAGTTTACTAGATGATAACTATCATATAATGGCTTTCATCTACTATTTGAAAATCTCGTCGCATCGGTGGTTCAGTGGTAGAATGCTCGCCTGCCACGCGGGCGGCCCGGGTTCGATTCCCGGTCGATGCAATTGTTTTGTATTGTCTCATGTCTCAATTTTTCAAATGTTAGAGGCCCTAATGCTCTTGACAGTTTTTTCTTCATTCCCGTTCCCGCGGGATCCCAGTTCCATTCCCGCGGGATGCGTGTTTTTGTTGCATTTTCCGTGCTTCCACTAGGCTGCTAGATCAATTCCCGCTCGATGCAATTTTTGCAAAAGTGCAGTACCTTTTAACCTGTCACAGCGTTACCAGACGCGGGCGGCCCGGGTTCGATTTTCGGTCGATGTAACTGTTTTTGCTTTTTTGCTGTACTCGGCACATTTTCGCCAGATTCCATAGCGCACGGCTCTACATCGGAACTCAACTTCATGAGGCCATGGGATCGATCCCCGCCGCGGACATTAAATTTTTGCAAAAGCAAAAATGATCAACGTAGATGATAAAGCCAAGCTAAACCAGTTTACTAGATGATAACTATCATATAATGGCTTTCATCTACTATTTGAAAACCTCGTCGCATCGGTGGTTCAGTGGTAGAATGCTCGCCTGCCACGCGGGCGGCCCGGGTTCGATTCCCGGTCGATGCAATTGTTTTTGCTTTTTTTGTTGTACTCGGCACAAAAAAATTTTCAATGTCAAAACACTCTAAACTAGATGCCCGAATGCTCTTGACAGTTTTCTTCATTCATGTTCCCGCGAGATCCCAGTTCCATTCCCGCGGGATCATAGTTCCGTTCCCGCGGGATGCGTTTTTTTTTGGTTCAGTGGTAGAATGCTCGCCTGCCACGCGGGCGGCCCGGGTTCGATTCCCGGTCGATGCAACTGTTTTTGCTTTTTTTGTTGTACTCGGCACATTTTCACCAGATTCCATAGCGTAATGGCTCTACGTCGGAACTCGAACTTACGATACCATGGGATCGATCCCCCTCGCGAACATCAAATTTTTGCAAAAACAAAACCACTGGATCCTTAGTTTCATCCCCACATGAAGCGTGTTTTGTTGCATTTTCCGTGCTTCCACTAGGCTGCTAGATCAATTCCCGCTCGATGCAATTTTTTATTTGCTTGCGGTTGCCATGTCTCACATCGAATCAAAACAACCCTCCTTCGCCTAGAGCAGTTATTGCACTTTGGTTTTTCAATTTTCGACGTTTTCGTTTTAACCTAGTGCATACGGTACGAATAGATCAAACCTGCTTTGGTCTCTTGACAGATGGGTTCTAGATGAGCTTGATGAGCCGCTCTAAAGCTCGTTGATTTTCATCGTTTTTTGACAATTTCCAATCATGTTCGATTATTTCCTGTCGTTTACGATTTTTTCTATTCATTTTCCGTCATTTCCTGTCGTTTTCCAGAACTTTTGTCCGCTTTTCGTCAATATCCGGTGATTTCCGATTCTTGTCTCTCACTCTCTCTCCATTTTTACCTTCAGAATCCATCTTTCAGATGACTCTACCCGACAAAACGCCAGTCGAAACAGCGCGTGTGCCGATGAATCATGTGAGATCATTAGCCGACATCGATCGTGAAATGACCAATACCATTATTGAGAAGTTTATGCACGCACATAAATGTCAACTGCCACGAGAAGAGTGCGTCCCGTACTGTGGAGAGGTGAGTAGAAAGAACAAAATGTATCGACCGGGAATCGAACGTCTGTGACGGGGATCGATCTCACGACATCTGAAGCTTGAGTAGCGGTGTCGAGCCACCGAGTTAGGCAATAGAAAAAGCAAAAAATATTTGCATCGATCGGGAATCGAACCCGGACCGCCCGCGTGGCATGCGAGCATTCTACCACGCCATTACGATAGGAAAAAGCAAAAAAGGGTTGCTTCCCGCGGGGATCGATCCAATGCCCTATTGTGAGCGTGGGAAAAAGCAAAAGATGAACATTGCAGGGATCGATTCAACAGTCTCATTTCAGTTCAAGAAGATCATAAACCATATCCAACGTGGCATGAGAATACGTTCACGCTGCTCAACGACCACTCTTCCATCTGCGAGGCGGATAACTGTGATGTCTTTCTGTGCAGTCACTTCAAGCCGATCGTCAGAAGACTTCGTACACAATACGAGATCGGAGTGGCCCAACTGCCAACTGACACGGCGCGTGGAGAGGCCAGGACGGAGTAGGTCAAAAGTGGTTTTGAAGAGCGCATACCGAGCCACGGTGTAACAAGATCAAAAAAATCGATTGGGGGTGGTGTTTCAAAAAAGGCGCAAATCGGTCGACCTCAATCAATAGATTCAATTTTCCGCTCCGGATGACCGCTTTGCAGCCATATTTTGGTATTTTTTACTCTTTTTCATGTATTATGCTCGATTTTAGCCATTATTGAACAAGAAAATTGTTTTAAAAGTATATTGTAAGATATTTCGAGGAGACTGACCAGTTTTCATATTGGCATAAGTCAATAAAACCGCTTCGCAACCGCTTTGCCGACCTCCGCTTTCGTTTTCGAAAGTGTCTACCCGGGAAAAGTCGAACACCCATTAAATATGTCGTTTACATCTCCCATTACATTTCTTTTATACCATGTAATTATTTCAATTTTCGTTTTCTTTAAGAGTTTCGTTAAACGTTAAACTCCATTTTTCGATAAATATTGGTAATTTCGAGAAATTTTCAATCTGAAATAAAGTGAAAGAATGCAGTATGGCCGTTTTTGAAAAATGCAATTCTTGCCATTCTGAATCAATATTTCTGAGCTTTTATTTAGTAATTTCGCTTTGAACTTGCGCTCTTAATGTTTTATTCATTGATTCGACTCAAAGTTATTTTTTGTACTATTCGAATGAAAATTGTATCATACCAGTTTACCCACCCATATAAATATTTTGTAGCTTTATGCTTCTGTAATTACTCTGAATAAATTTTGCGGAATGGCAAGATTTCTTGTTGTGAGGTCCTATGTCATGCAAAAGAAGTAAATCTTTCTGAAACCCATAGGACTCTAGTTTTATCCCTCCGCTCATTTTTGCTTTTTCTCATTCTCTACCCAAAAAGTACCTGATATGTCTTGATCCATCTATGCCATCTTGAGGATAACTCTGCATGATGAAACGTTTTAAATTAACGTAATTAGTGGAATTTTCACAAGTATAGCTGTTGACAATGAACCTTTCTTCAAACTCTTTTCAAATTTTGAAAAGTCTCAGAATTTATTCAAATTCAGATTGAAAATGAGTGAAATAAGCCATTTACATTGATACAATCATTGTGGTTAATATTTCAACACGAACCGAAAATTAGGCTCACCAAGTTAGCCAAATTGATTTTCTTCTTCACCGCGTGACTGTCACCGGCTACAAACTCGAAACGAATGTCTCCGATGTTGCTGTGCTGAAAATTGCCGAATTGGGAAAAAAACTTTTTAAAAAATGCCATTGATCGGGAATCACAGCCGGGCCAGATTTGAGAAACAATCTCGAGTGACTGCGCTATAGAATCTGGCAAAAATGTGCCGAGTACAGCAAAAAAGCAAAAAACAGTTACATCGACCGAAAATCGAACCCGGGCCGCCCGCGTCTGGTAACGCTGTGACAGGTTAAAAGGTACTGCACTTTTGCAAAAATTGCATCGAGCGGGAATTGATCTAGCAGCCTAGTGGAAGCACGGAAAATGCAACAAAAACACGCATCCCGCGGGGATGAAACTGAGGATCCCGCGGGAACGGAACTATGATCCCGCGGGAATGGAACTGGGATCCCGCGGGAAGGGGAATGATGAAAAAACTGTCAAGAGCATTAGGACCTCTAAAATTTGAAAAATTGAGCCATGAGACAATACAAAAGAATTGCATCGACCATCGACCTAGGACCTCTAAAATTAAAAAATTGATCTAGCTGCCTAGTGGAAGTACGGAAAATTCAACAAAACACGCATCCCGCGGGAACGGAACTATGATCCCGCGGTTATGAGACTGGGATCCCGCGGGAACGGGAATGATGAAAAACTGTGAAGCGCATTAGGGCCTATGGTTTAGAGTGTTTTGACATTGAAGAAATTCTTTGAACCCAAAATTTGAAAAATTGAGCCATGAGACAATACAAAAGAATTGCATCGACCGGGAATCGAACCCGGGCCGCCCGCGTGGCAGGCGAGCATTCTACCACTGAACCACCGATGCGATGATTTTCGTTTACACGAGCGGGAAAGCGAACACTAGTGAAGGGGAAAGCAAATTGTAGGCTATCGCGTGAGAACGTCAAATGTCCGCTGCGGGGATCGATCCCACGGCCTCATGAGGTTGAGTTCCGATATAGAGCCGTTACGCTATGGAATCTGGCAAAAATGTGCCGAGTACAGCAAAAAAGCAAAAACAGTTGAATCGACCGGGAATCGAACCCGGGCCGCCCGCGTGGCAGGCGAGAATTCTACCACTGAACCAAAAAACACGCATACCGCGGGAACGGAGCTATGATCCCGCGGGAATGGAACTGGGATCCCGCGGGAACATGAATGAAGAAAACTGTCAAAAGCATTCGGGCATCTAGTTTAGAGTGTTTTGACATTGAAAATTTTTTTGTGCCGAGTACAACAAGAAAAGCAAAAACAGTTGCATCGACCGTGAATCGAACCCGGGCCGCCCGCGTGGCAGGCGAGCATTCTACCACTGAACCACCGATGCGATAAAATCATTACATTCTAGATGATAATCATTTTTATGATAGCTATCTACTAGTCAGTTTATCAATGGAACCGCATGGCTTTATCGTCTATGTTGATCATATTTGCTTTTGCAAAAATTTGATGTCCGCGGCGGGGATCGATCCCATGGCCTCATGAAGTTGAGTCCCGATGTACAGCCATGCGCTATGGAATCTGGTGAAAATGTGTCGAGTACAGCAAAAAAGCAAACACAGTTGCATCGACCGGGAATCGAACCCGGGCCGCCCGCGTCTGGTAACGCTGTGACAGGTTAAAAGGTACGGCACTTTTGCAAAAATTGCATCGAGCGGGAATTGATCTAGCAGCCTAGTGGAAGTACGGAAAATTCAACAAAACACGCATCCCGCGGGAACGGAACTATGATCCCGCGGGAATGAGACTGGGATAACGCGGGAATGGAACTGGGATCCCGCGGGAACGGGAATGAAGAAAAAACTGACAAGAGCATTGGGGCTTCTAAAATTTGAAAAATTGAGCCATGAGACAATACAAAACAATTGCATCGACCGGGAATCGAACCATTTTATCAAAGCCCGCGTGGCAGGCGAGCATTCTACCACTGAACCACCGATGCGATAAAATCACTACATTCCAGATGATAATCATTTTTATGATAGCTATCTACTAGTTAGTTTATCAATGGAATAGCATGGCTTTATCGTCTATGTTCATCAATTTCGCTTTTTCGCTTTTGCAAAAATTTGATCTCCGCGATGGGGATCGATCCCACGACCTCATGAGGTTGAGTTCCGATGTAGAACCGTTGCGTTATGTAATCTGGTAACAATGTTCCGAGTTCAGCAAGAAACAAAAACAGTTGCATCGACCGGAAATCGAACCCGGACCACGTTTATCGATTTTGATTTGCAAAGATCGAAAGCGCGCGACGGGGATCGATCCCGGGACCATCGCGGAGTCGAGGCGGCCTCTCACCGTTGCACTACGAGACAGTGTAACATTGCGCAGAATAACTCTTCAGCCTCTAGCAAAAATTCGCTGTACGCGGCGAGGATCGATCCAGCGACATCTAGAGTGCGAGACGTGGCGCCGAACCACAGTGTCATGGTTTCGGTAACACTGTTAAGTGTGAAATAGTCTCTTTTTCGAAGCATCCCGGCATTTCGCAAGTGTTGAATGCAAAATCAAAGTTGTTTCTTGAAGATGAGCCAATAAATAAGTAAAAAGAATTGCATCGACCGGGAATCGAACCCGGGCCGCCCGCGTGGCAGGCGAGCATTCTACCACTGAACCACCGATGCGACAAGATTTTCGAATAGTAGATGATAGCCATTTTATGATAGTTATCATCTAGTAAACTGGTTTAGCTTGGCTTTATCATCTATGTCGATCATTTTTGCTTTTGAAAAAATTTGTTGTCCGCGGCGGGGATCGATCTCACGGCATCATGAGGTTGAGTTCCGATGTAGAGCCGTTACGCTATGGAATCTGGTGAAAATGTGTCGAGTACAGCAAAAAAGCAAAAACAGTTGCATCGACCGGGAATCGAACCCGGGCTGCCCGCGTCTGGTAACGCTGTGACTGGTTAAAAGGTACTGCACTTTTGCAAAAATTGCATCGAGCGGGAATTGATCTAGCAGCCTAGTGGAAGCACGGAAAATGCAACAAAAACACGCATCCCGCGGGAATGGAACTGGGATCCCGCGGGAACGGGAATGAAGAAAAAACTGTCAAGAGCATTAGGGCCTCTAAAATTTGAAAAATTGAGCCATGAGACAATACAAAACAATTACATCGACCGGGAATCGAACCCGGGCTGCCCGCGTCTGGTAACGCTGTGACTGGTTAAAAGGTACTGCACTTTTGCAAAAATTGCATCGAGCGGGAATTGATCTAGCAGCCTAGTGGAAGCACGGAAAATGCAACAAAAACACGCATCCCGCGGGAATGGAACTGGGATCCCGCGGGAACGGGAATGAAGAAAAAACTGTCAAGAGCATTAGGGCCTCTAAAATTTGAAAAATTGAGCCATGAGACAATACAAAACAATTACATCGACCGGGAATCGAACCCGGGCCGCCCGCGTGGCAGGCGAGAATTCTACCACAAGATCGATCCCACGACCTCTGAAGGTTGAGTATCGATGTCGAGCCACTACGTGGAATCTGGTAACGCTGTGACAGGTTAAAAGGTACTGCAATTTTGCAAAAATTGCATCGAGCGGGAATTGATCTAGCAGCCTAGTGGAAGCACGGAAAATGCAACAAAAACACGCATCCCGCGGGAACGGAACTATAATCCCGCGGAAACGGGAATGAAGAAAAAACTGTCAAGAGCATTGGGGCATCTAGTTTAGAGTGTTCTGACATTGAAAAAATACTTTGAACCCAAAATTTGAAAAAATTGAGCCATTAGACAATGCAAAACCAATTGCATCGACCGGGAATCGAACCCGGGCCGCCCGCGTGGCAGGCGAGCATTCTACCACTGAACCACCGATCTCAGGGAAAGCGAGCTTAGCTGGATCCAGCAAAAGAACAGCTAGATCTAGAGTTGCACGTCCGATCGGGATGGGACATAACTCAAAATGATGGTATAGACCTTGGAAACACCTTCTGTTTCTCTTTTGAAGAAAAAACGCGTTTACAATAGAGTTATGATTACTTTAAGAATTCGAGCCAGCTAGATCCAGCGCTGGATCCAGTCCTACTTTTCATACGAACTTTCAAATGAGCTTTTAACTGTAAATTCTTCATGGAAACCTGGTATTTCTTCATGATTATATTGTAATTTAGAAGTGTCAATTGATTCAATGAGTTTAAAGTTCATGATATCATAAAGAGTGATGTTTTTGAAAAACAGTCTGGATCTAGAAAAAAGTAGGGCTAGATCCAGAAAGGCTAACTGGATCCAGGAAATAGCGCGCTGGATCTAGAAAACATTTTTTCACTACAATACAGAACAGAACCATGAGAACATTAGAACACTTTTTCTAGAAAGTTAGATGGAACCTGATAAAAAGTAACGGTTTTTAACAATGGTCTATTCGGTATATACAAATAGGTATAAATCTAAAAATGTACCCAACGTGAGTACTCTAAGGACTAGCCATTGTCTCTCACATTTTCTAATTTTGTCTTTTAAAGTTTTTTTTATCGAAAAAAAATTACTTATCACCCATGTTTGTCAGAAATTACAAAGAATTCATCAAAAATTACAAATTCATGCCGCAAATTGAGTTTTTATATAATTTATTGTGAGAAACAATTTTTAAAAAGTAATTTTCATTCGAGAAGTCGGTTTTCATAATTCAAAACCTCGAACATCACATCATACCGTGACTTTTTCGAGAAAAATTAATTATGAAATAAAAATTTTAAAAAAGCGGGAAAAATATTGCGTCACCTTTGCAAACCCCGCCCCTTTTTCTGCAGTGCATACATTTCCTGATTTCGTATTTTCTTTTTTCTCAAAATTCTTCAAAGTACTATTTCGTTAATATGTGTTGCTTTCAGAGAATTTTTTATACTTCCGAACAAGAAAATGAAACTATTTTATTCTCACAGTTCTGTTTCATCTAAGTTTTCCTTCGTAACACCTAAAAACTGATTTGTTTTCTAGAAAAAATTAGGATTATTACTTTTTTCATATATAAGTGGAAGTTTATATATTTTCAATCATGCTCGACTATGTTTCTTTTTTTTAAGTGAAAGCTGAAATGGATTCACAACATGGAGTATAAATTATTTCTCTGAAATTCCAAAACATCCTCAAAAGTTCTTTCCTCGTCATTTCAAAATATTAAAGTGTCCGTATTTTCAGAATGAAGAAGATAGAATCAAGAACTCTACGTACAAGTGCTAACACAGGTGATTTTTATTTAATATTTATGTACATGTTAATAACTTGACCTCAACTACTCCTAATGTTTTTTCGGGGAACTCTCGTGTAGCAAGAAAGATACGCGATAGAAAAAACTATTAGAAAAGATGGATTTTAAATCGAACTCATCAGAACCTTTTTCTGAGATTTTTACATGAAGAGTTACCTTTTCCATAAAATAACTTCTTGGAAGAATGCAAAATAACAAGTCGATTGAAAAATTATTTTCTCAAGTGTCACGTTTTATAAAAAATACATTTACAGAGGTTCCATCTGCTCATCCTCTCATCTCACCGAATTTGTGAACAGAAGACGAAGTGGTCAAGGGACCCGAGAATTTCGGTAATTTTTTAAATAAGTATTTTCATTGTTTATGAATCACGTTGGAGTTCAAACAAAATATGGTCAAATTTTACTTGCAGGTTGACGGAGCCAGCTCTTCCCTCCTCTCGGAACAAGGATATGTGAGAACTAACAGACTGTAGAACAACGGACTTTTCGAGTAAACAGGTAATTTTTCGGAATTTTGTTTCGCAATACCAGCGAGTAATTCAAAACGCAACATATAGAAAATATAACTGATGATTCACTCACAAGTTTGTTTTTACGGAACTTGATTTTTTATGTTAAAGCTCCTAAATCACGCTGCGAGAAATCCGAAGATGCTGTCTAGTTTTCACTATTGAAAACGCGAGTAATGCCCTAATATCTGCAATCTGCAGTCAATAGTGATTTGTCTATTTTTGAAGCTTAGGTAAGGTTAAGAAAACAACTTTTGTGAAGATCCCAGTCTTAGGAACGCATGTAAACATAGAAAAAAAGAAAAACTGCGGCTGAATATTAACCACATTCGTCTTGTCTCGCTGCGATGAGATGCAATGTGCGCAAAAGTGGTCAGTAGAGTTAAAACGATTCTCGTATGAGTACTTGATGTTTTTAACTTACAATTTTCAGATTACACACGACAAGTATCATCAAAGGAGAGAGCCTAACCCGAAGATCGACGACTATCAGAAATGGCTTGCACACCAATCGGAGGAATACGGAGAGATGCCGCTAACTTTTTTTGGATATCAATAAATATATTATGCTTATACATGTTACGATATCGTATTTGAGTAAAAAGAACCTAAATTTAGAGGGCTATGGTTCGTAAAAAGTGTGACCTGATTCCGAAAAAACTGACTGGATTCATAAAATGTTCGGCTAGATCCAGGAAGTTCATCTGGATACGGAAAAAGTTTGGATGGATCCAGGAAAAGTTCGACTGGATCCACAAAATTCACCTGGATCCAGAAAAAGTTCGGCTAGATCCGGAAAGACCAGCTGGATCCAGGAAAAGATTAGCTAGATCGTGCCATTGCAGCTGGGTTTTGCTCTGGATCTAGCTGGTCTTTTGCTGGATCCAGTCAAACTCTCTTTCCCTGAGATGCGACGAGATAATCACATAGTAGATGATAGCCATGTATGATAGTGATAGTTATCAACTGGTATCACTGGTATATCTTGGCTTTATCGTCTATGTTTATCATTTTTGCTTTTGCAAAAATTTGATGTCTGCGGCGAGGATCGATCCCACGGCCTTATGAGTTTGAGTTCCGATGTAGTGTCGCTGCGCTATGGAATCTGGTGAAAATGTGCCGAGTACAGCAAAAAAGCAAAAACAGTTGCATCGACCGGGAATCGAACCCGGGCCGCCCGCGTGGAAGCCCAGAGAAGGCAACTCAGATTGGATCCAACCACATCTAGTTTGGGAAAAACTGGAATCCAATCAGAGTTGACTTCTCTGAGAGGCGAGCATTCTACTACTGAACCACCGATGCGACGTGACCATTCCACTATTAGCTAGTTTTCCCATGAACACTCACTCTCAATCGTTTTTCCGCTCCCGCTGACAGCCTCTTTTTCTTCTTGTCTGCGCTTCCCGCCGCTCCCTTCTCTCCTTCGATGATTTCCTTGATTTTCGCAGTGTTCGTGAAGACTTCTGGATTCGAATCACCGAGGTGGACTCGTAACAGTGAAACCTGGAAGAGAAAAGGTTGAAGGGTTGCATCAGAGCAATAAGTGGATATGTAACCGCTATGCAACCGCTTTGCAGGCCATCCGCGGAGCGCACTTACCTCATTATTCAAAAATTTT